>LQRL01118142.1:41911-54694 GCA_001703475.1 Hydroides elegans
CTTATTTCGATGTACTTGTATTGCAATGAACTGATAATATATCTTGAGTGAATAAAAAAAAATATTCAGTTAAATTAACGACGGACATCACTAAATGCGTTTTTCCTTAATATAACATATATTTCAATTTTGAGCCTCTTTTGTTATTTTTTATTATTTTTTAATGATTGAATGGGCGGTTTGCTAATTTTATACAACGTAAATGAATGAAAGGTTCTTCGGTTGATATTTGTGTTTTGTAACACGGCAGTTTAGTAAGTACATTTTAGTTTTGTTTACTTAGTCTTGGATGTGAACATACAGGTAATTAATGAATTGCAATTGACCTCCGTCTCGTAAAATTGTTATGCATGATTAGGGTTAGTTTATATAGCCAAATTAGATAACCTTTATTTTGCATTCTGCAATTGCAATCAACAGTCATACTTAAAACATCTATAGGTAGTAATCCGTTTGCATTTAACATTTATGTCTAATGTAAGCGTGACAACATTGTCTACCTTTGTTGTACTTTGACCAAATTGAGTATGCATTCGAAGGTGATTTTACAGTAAACGTTGGAAACATCACACGATGAAGTTTAATTTATATAGGTTTTAATAAAATCTTATCGTTGAAACATTGCTCCAGGTACGATAGAAAAAATAGTGCATGTATTGCAATTCAACCCAATGTAAAAAATCAACAATTATATGAAAGTTAAAGGTGTTTTTCGTAAACAAAACCGTTTGACCTACCGGTTTACTTGATGCCATAGAAAATATAGTAAGCTGAAGTTTAAGTTGATATCATTTCAAATAAAATCCTATCATGTGAACATGATTTAACAATTAGAAAAAAAGTATTTTCCATTCAACCCTATGATATGTATAAAATTCTAGAGGCTGTTTCGTTAACAAAATGTTTTACCTACCAGTAAACAGTAATACTGTTGAAAAAAAAAGATATAAAATTTAATTTGATAGATTTTAACAAAACTCTATCGTGGGAACAACGCTTAAAACACCATTGGAAAATTTTGCCATTTGATCAAATGTTGAATATCAATTATTGTATGAAAGTTTAGGGAGATTTTTCGTTATAATATAAACTACATTTTCCCATTTAAACCCCATGTCTTAGATTTCCAAATCCGTCATTTAAGAAGATTCGGACGATGCTTCTAATACCTATGTGCATAAAAGCGAGAAAAGGGGGGTTGGGCAAGCAAAACCAATATGTATTTAAAGGGCGATTTAAATGGCGTGGTAAAATATAAAATTGATTTCAAAACCCAGAGTAAAGAATATAAAAAAAATTGTCATTTTTACCAAACGTAATGTTTAAATAACAAAAGACTTAAAGGGCGATTTAAACTGCCGTGGTAAAAATATGAAATTGATTTCAAAACCCAGGGTAAAGAACATCAAAAATTGTCATATTTACCGAATGTAATGTTTAAATAACAAAAGTCTTATGTCAATAAAAGGAAGGGTTGTTAAAAATTGGCCAGAGCAGAAACCTTTTTACATTTGAATGCAAAACAATAACCTTAGATTATTTATAAAACTTGATATCAATGTAGCATTTTTATTGTCACAGGCATTTCGCTTGTTTGTATAAGTTAAACGTCTTTATATTTCTAATTATTTACATATGCTGCATGTATCACACCTAGAGGTAAGCGTTTTACACTATATGTTTTATCAATGTACACCTATATATTCTATAAATGATTAAAATAAACCCAATGCCGCGTCAGACACATTTTGAATTGATATTTAAGATGCTAGACTTTGAAATGAAGTGTAGGCATTCTATCTGGCGAAAATATAGCATTACACTCATAATACTCTCGTGGGTACACACAAATTTACAAATTCTGAATGCACTCATTCAGGACTGCAAATATCCATCGTGGATGATACTGAGCTGAAATGTGGTTTTCGACATTATTTCAGTCTGCATAAAAATCACCGTATCAGTTTCTGTTCAACGCTTTAAAATTTAATTGCTTTTACGATAAGAGACATTGCTTAGATCAGATATATAATATCTCATGTAATCTAATTTATGAAGTTTCAGATCATGAATAAACAACACTTTAGCGATCAACTGCATCAGCATCCTGCATCATAGGCCCTACTCGTTTGTTAGGGCATGCATATAGGAGTTGAGTTTTAATCAAACCTGAAAATATCACACCTATTGTGATGAATAAAGACTGCAGAAGAGCAAAAATATATATATTTTAATATATGAATCGAGCAGAAGGAAACATATCAGCTAGAGAAAATAAACTAGTATTTATCCAACATACTTGCGTAAACCTGTGTTAAACATGCAGTTTCGGGTCGTTATCAGCCACAGGCTATGTCAAGTGCACGACTTAGCGTTTGGTGATGATGATAAATCATATCGTGTCTACCCATTCTCTCGTGATAAATCCGTAAAGGCATATAATCAGTAATATCAACTTAACACTCTCAATCTTGTCCTTGCTACATATTGATAAGCTTGATTACGTCGTAGTTATGACACATACTAAACCTTATATAACGTATCAGTCCATATTCAGAAAATATATAGACCCATAACATAGTTGACAATGTTTATTTAAAGAGGATATGCATAAGTGAATTTTGTATGAAAAAAAACACATGTAAATATGGTTTATACTTTTATTGATAATTAGTCTGTTTTAACTAAGTCTATATGTGTTTTTCTTGACTTTAAGAATTTAAAAATCATAATCTCAGGAATGAGTAAATAACACAACTATAACTTCAATAGATAACTAAGAATTAAGAGATACATGTGTTATCAACCGATTCATACGGACGGCGGCTAGGCCAGCAGACAAGAAGAGCAATCAAAATATGATCATTGGTTTAGGTATGGAATTTTAACTAATATGATAAACGTATTGCGTTACATCCGATCATGTTTTTTTTAAACTTAAAAATGTAAAAATATATTTTCTAATTTGGTGTGCTATTGTGCTTTAATCAGTTTGTTAAGTTTGTTATAGTTACTAACGTATATAATCGTATATGGATATGAGATGTATATATATATTTGCTGCCTTTGCCTACCAACTGTTTTAGTAAAGAAAGCATAGCTTGCATATCACAGAGGACTGCATTCCAATATATATATCAAAACTAGTTTACCAATGTGCATTTCTAAAGTCATGTGAACAGCCTAGTAACTAACAAAATATTGCAAAAATACGTTTTGAAAATACGAATATCAAGCTGATAGGTTATTTGGAATAATGTAATCTCTCTCCGCAAAACCGAGTAGCTCGCTCTTCGCTATCGATTTATCCAAGTTATCAACATTTGGTTTATTTTACATTTTGTTTTCGTTCTAAGTGTGATAAAACCCTACTCATGCCATGGTTCAATATGAATAGCACATCATTGCTAATATTGGGACGTTTAGCAGTATAATAAATAACACGAATATATTATATCTATATGCATGTATAGAGAACTTGAAACACGTAAAATGCACTTTTGAATCGTTATGGGCAGTTAAAGAGAACATTTACTAATAATTTGTAAAATAAAACTATTTCAGTGATTGGCGATAAACATTTTTCGGGTATAATCTAAATAAGACTTTGATAACAACAATATAAGTCAGATTTTAAACACTAAAATGGACTGTTCATGAGATTTATATTCAAAAAATGACTTTGATAAAGGAATATAAGTCAGAATTAATGCACAAAATGTACTTTTCATGATATTTATATTTGTTTGAGCAAACATATTTGAAATAATAAGAATTACGAGTCAACCAACATCATCAATGACAAGTGTTCAAAAGCACAATTAAGTAACCGTGTTAAAGAGCAAAGAGTTGATATATAAAGGTGATGAAAGAACATATTGAAAATATCATTGAAAAAGAATCTTTTAACAGCCAATGGGGCCATTTTTCACAAAAATGCGTGTAAATTTGGCAAATGTTTGAAAAAATACACATTTTTATATCACAACTCTGCCGATTACCTGCTTATGTAAATAGAAACTCAGGACCAATTTAAATTTTCAAAAAATGTCCTACTCAATCAAATAAGTTTATTATATTGTATTTTGAAATTACAAAAAATCATTTTTCCTATATTACATACTCTTTTTTTACATTCCTATAAAACACAATTATACACACAGTTAATGCAAAGCTCAAGTAGAAATAACAATGAAAATTATAGTTAAGTTAAATGAGACTAATATCACAGATCGAAATATATAACATAATTCTACCTGAAATTTGGGCAAGGGATGGAACCAAGCGATATGAATGAAATGAAGCATACAAAATGAAATAGTTATAAGACCAAGGTTTGGGCAGTGATGTAAACAGGTGAACATTACTCAGTCTTAATGTGTATGGTAATGTTATTATTTTATTGAATTTCAGGCATCATAGTTCATCAAATTATCATAGTTCATAAATCATCAAAATGGAAGAAATTCAGAAATGCATGGTATGTAAGGGGAATCTGTCTTCATCTACTACATTAGGACTTCACTCTATTTTAATAAACTTTGCCAAGCATAAATTAGAAACTGATCCGGATGAATTTAAGAACTGTTCGCACAATTCATGCTATGAAATATGTATAAAACAAGGATTGAGGATGCATCGAAGCCTTATAATAGCGCAAATAACACATTTTGCACGAAGTGTAATTGACAACGGGCATCTGGTTGAACTGAATAATTTATGGGAACGATATCGTTCAAAGAGCAAAAAAGTGTTTCTTGGTGAAATGTTAAATGTCATTTCTAAAGCAGAATTTCGATCCATCATTGAAAAACAATTGAATGATGGGAAGCACATTTCTAAAACAATTCCGAAGCGGTATTACATTCAAGACGCGATTCGACAAATGGATCCAGACACGTGTGCCGAAATATCACAAGCAGCGCACTGTTTATATGATGATCTTACAGTGAACAATGCCACACCAAATGAGGGAGTAATCAAAACACCCCAAAGTCTGCAAATATTTCTTGATGAATTTGGTCGACACACTGATGGTTCAGGTATCACTCATCTTAGACAAATGGTAGAACAGAAGAAGTCATTTTCATTAACTGGATCTAAAAGGTATGTTTGCAAAATTTGTAAAGAAAACTATGATAATAATGAATATTTTAAAGCATGTTTGTAAATATCCTGATATATTCCAACACTAATTTTCGTTTAACAACCAATATTTAATCTTTAATTGATTTGCTACTTGATTTGATTGCATTAACAATGAAGCGGTTTTAGTATTATTCAAAAAGATTAATTGAATATGCAGTGGTGAAGAAAAATCGTTGCTCGAGGTTCTAACCATACAGAGAAACCAGTATCGGCACATTAAGCAGAAGACTTGGCAAAGACGCATGGCTGCAGCAAGCAAAAAACCGACAGAGAAGAACAAGAGAACAAATCAGCAAACAACACCCATCACCGAATCATATCAAAGTGAAAATAACGCCGCACAAAACGAAATAATTTCGGCAGCCGAAAACGGTGAACGTGAGATGAACGTGAGATGAACGTGATGAGTATACTCGATAATTGCAATCCGGGGGAGAAAAGCGAATTATCCGCCCTGGCAATGCCAGAAGCAATTGCAAACAATGACTATCCAATGCTACAGCATTTACTGCTGCGACATAAGATATCAAGCAAAACCTCATCAAAAGTAAATCGAGTGAATGATCCCCTGATATGCTTGTACGAATGCATTGACCGCATAATGCGGTAATGGTACACATGATAACAAATCAATTTTTAGAAGCAGACCCTTTAGATAAAATCTCAATATATGAAATCTTGCGGTATGCGATTTCGCAATCCACTGAAGCGAGAATAGTACGGTTTATTGTTTCATTGTTACCGGAAAAGGAGAGGAGGTCCTTTGATACATACAAAACTATATTATCAGATACAGTTTCTTCTTTATTACCGGAAAGAGAAATAGATAAAATCACTATCTATACTCAGATGAAGCTTGGATTATTTAATTTGAACAAAAAGGGTTTGCACATGATCGCAACGAATTTCCCGGGTGTTGAACACAAAATTAATGATTTAGAGGTACATATTGCCAAAGTATCAAAAGAAACAGATGAGCAACATGACTTACAAAAATATATATTTGAGTATTTGTTCTCTGATTATTCACTCGATGATTATATCGAGATGCATTCTACACAAGCTAAGTTTAGAAGCGGACATCAATTCACAAAACAGATGTGTGAATCAGACGATATGGAAATCAGGAATGATATAATTCGTGCCGTTCACTTCTACCAAACTGACGTCTTGATTCAACAAGAACGGCAAGACATCACAAAAGCAATAGATGACTTTATGAATAATTTGTGTCAAGTCATAGGCTCCAGAAACAAAGTTCTTGAATGCAAACCACGACGGGTCGGTAGCTCTGTTGAAAACACGAGACCATTCTCACCAGACGAATATGACTTCATCATATCGCTACTCAAACTGGGAGGGAACTTTAGTTTATCGTGTCTCCAAAGTTTTGTCTTCTTTAAATGGAATAAAGAGGATAAACCAGTTGCAGAATATAATCTCTTGGATGCGGTATCAGGTAAATGGTACCTGAACTCCGATAAATTGCGATCAGTACTAAACGGATTGATTCAAGACATTTTACGCCACAACATCAGCAACATCTGGTCAGTTTTAGTAAACGTGAGCCACAGTCATGGTAATAATTTTCAAGACGAAATAAAATCGTTATGCAGCGACCATAGGTTGACCATTGATCCTGTTGCCTTCTTCAATGACAAAAAGAAATTTGCAGCTCTTACAGTGATATGGAGAGGTACGCAATTCAAGTATTTACCGATCAAAATAGACTTAGTACCGGCCATAGAATTTGACGATATCAGCATACTTCCAACTCCTAAACATGACTATTTGCACAACACGGAAACAAAGCCATTATACATTGTGGCATTTGGTTCACCCGTTGGATTTCAAATCTGCCATACAATCCACGAGGCAGAGTGCATCCGCGACTTACCCGCTAATGCCGTTTTAGGCTACACTTACGCCAAGGCCATGCGACTGTCAATGGTTCTTCAGTGTGAGAAAAGCAAACCGTTTATAAGAAACCTTAACAATTATGAAGAGGTCTGCACATCTTACATGCTCAAACAGGCTGTTCTTGATCTAACAAAGACTAAAGTACCAACTAATTCAACCAAAACAGCGAGACAATGGACAATTCATATTTTTGAGAAACTGCGCTTTTTTCTTAGTAAAAGCAAACGAATTCCCCAATTCATGACGAATCCAGAAAATAAAGATACCGAGGAGTGTGTGTTTAAACTAGACGAGGCATATCTCAGCTTGAGGGGACGAGAGATGCGCTATATGTTGGCAATGATCGACAGAATCTTACAAGTCCTAATGAAGGTAACCATTTTTCATTAAATAAATAAGTTATCAGTTATATCGTGGTATATCATGGTAACTTCCACATCATGTTACTGTTAATTGAAATATAGTTTAAGAAAACAGTTACATACTTTCCTCCTTAAATTTGGGTACAGTGTGCTATACTTGAGTAAAATTCGAATGCTATGTTTTAAATTTCTGATCAATACAAAGTCGTTTTGTAATACAACATAGCGTTTCGATATATCTTCATATTATATATTCAAATCAAACCATTTCAATTCCAAAGTGTTTTGTTGATATAGTAATGATTTCATAATCTGCGCTTCATCTGTATTTTACAGGATCCTCCAGACACGATTTCCCTTGTCTTTTTGACAGAAAAGGTTTATGTGCCAATTTTCATAAATCTCAAAAACTAAAAATGTAATATTGTTAAGCAACCCGTCAAAGTTATCTTAATTAATCACATAAACTCATTCAAGTGCCACTTATTATTTTATTCAAATATGAAAGACGTCTTATATAGGTTTGTTAAGGAATCCATAAACAAATAAGTGTTTTTGTAACTTTGAAATATATTTAAAGGAAATCAAACCGCAGCCTAGGGTTTTATTCAATTGAAACAAAGAACGTATGGATTTGACGATTTCCAAATAGAAACTGAAAAATACAATGTTTTTTTTTTCTTTTTAGGTGTTCAAAGAAAGGACATTTAGAGTTGAATATTTGCACTTTTTCTCCTTGCTGAGCTGCAACAATAAAGCATTTATCGATAGTGACACACTTTTTGAGGTGAATGTTAATTAACACATGAAACATAAGAACTAGTTTCTTTTTTAATGTCAAACAATTAAAATTTACTATCAAATCGACGCATCTTATTAAAGATAAACACGACGGGCTTTGGGTTAATCAGACGTATAGAGCCTGAAAAAAAACGGCTAAGCAAATATCTGCGACTCGAGTAAACCAATATGTGATCATTGTTATGAGAACTGAAGGAGACGAGATAGAACTGAAGGAGACCTTTCCCAACTTGTATTCAACAATCAAATGTGCAAATATTTTACACAATCAGGAAATTCCCAAAATGGTAAGTTATGGTAATGGTAAATTTTGCGGCTTTCAAATATACATCTAATACAATTTCACTCATTACCTACTGAGAGGGTCTTTAAACATGAATATTTACTTTACCCTGTTCAAATGTGTTTTCGTAAATGTTTAGAATAAAACATTATGCTGATTGAAAATTATGAACGAACATTCTCTGTACCTCTTATGTTCTCGATTTATTTCAATATAACTCCTAGTTGGCAAGCTTATGGGAATACCTTATGAAGGTTCAATATTGTTAGGTGTTTATTGCACGAAGGGGTCAAATCGGATGCATTGAAGCCGAAGGCTGATTGCATCCAATTTGACCCCTGAGTGCAATAAACATCTAATAATATTGAATCTGAATATTGTATTCCCTTTATTACGTGGAATAACGAAGAAATCGTTACTGAAAAAAAGTTATTTTTTTGCTATATCATAGTGGGCGATAATATATAACAATCCGGATGGATTATAAAATCTTACGCTTATAAATCATCTAGGATAACAAAATCATTTATGTAAAATCAATTATGTAAACATTATTTCTTGTTTATGATGCTTTATTATGAAAAATTGATTTCGGAAGAGCAATCGGAAATAGTCCGGGTGCAATACACAGAAATATTGCATCATTGCTTTTCCTTATCATTTCTGTCAGCTATGCACCCTGACCATGTAATAAAGAGTTATCTTATTCAATAAGTTTGTGCATGAAATCGTATTTTGTGCGTCTGCCATATTTCTATGCCGAGATAATAATAAGTAAGTACTACATGTTTAAAAATGCTTTTTAAGTTTATATATAGATTTTCAAATAATATATAATCACCTGTTGTTCACTATATCAATGAATAAATATGAGCTAATGTAAAAGCCATTTTAATGTATAGCTGTTGACTTAAAAAGGGCAAAGCAAAAATATATTTGTGTGAATTATACTTAATTATTACATGCAGCTATTCACGAGCAGAATTCAGTGACACGTAATGTATTTATAGAGAGAAATTTGTTAAACGCGTCAACTGAATCCCGTATTGATAACTATGGCTTCATTGATGTTTTTACAAAACATTTATATCGTTTTATTACCAAATTTATCATCAGGTTGTCAGCTCGCAGTTTCCGTCACTTGCATGTGTCATTGATAAACATTGGACAGAATACGGAGAAACTCGAATAGATGAAGGTGGAACATGGCAGATCCGAGTTATAAAACGAAATCTTTGAGTGTGCAACAATGGAGGCATCACGGTCTTTGATACAAATCTTCGACAACTGAGGCTACTACAAATGTCCGATGGTGCGAGGGATGTCGCTCTAATGGCCGACGGGAAACTGGTGGTTGGTACAAAAAAAGCTTATATGAAGCAAACGAAGATGGTGAGTATATCTACTTATAAATATTACTGATTACATATAAATATAGCATGCCTGAAACCTGTTTGCACGTCGATGAATAATTAAATTTCAATTTCCTATCCCTTTTTAATGCAGAGGCAAGTCCATTTTGTGTTTCAGACATCCCGTTGCAAACTTGTCCCTCGTTCTCTGACTTCTTTATTTTTGTATGTTTTTATACGGTGTGAAACAGTATCATTTGCCTTTAGGTTCAGGTTTTGAACTCTTTGATCCGCTTATACAGTTTTATGTCTTATAAAGTAATTTTAAGACTATTAATTATTGCTTATATTTTTTGTTTAAGTTCCTTGTATTTAACAAATCAAAACTCGTCCATAGGATGCTGGCTGGTAGTGCATACGGACATTTTTTAAGTGTATTTGATTATATGAAGCATTGAGGCACGCAGTCTCCGCTGTATAATAATATTAACTGCCTAATATTAACTGCTAATTAATGATTCTTACAATATCAGTATTTGGAGTGTATAGTGACAATCAACCAGCGCTCAACCATCAATCGTGCGCGGTTTTGGGAAAGTCACTAAAGAGAGCAAGCAGTAATCTGTCCTCATGTTCAAAAGATTATCAATATCAAAGAATGGCAAATCATTATGCTAAGTTTGTCTTTCTGATATTTTGCAAATCGTTACACAATATATTTGGGTTGTATCAAATTATCAAATAATATCTAATAATTACCACCTTGTTTATGTCTATCTGGTTTTTCATTACTTTTTCAAACTACTTAGCAATGCATTAAGGGCGTTATATATGATGCACTGGAACAATAATAACATTTTACAAAACTATCTCAAAGTGTTTTCTATCACATAAGCATCTGAAATTCGATTATATAATTTCTAGAATTGCCAGTAAATAATCAATCTTCACCGGTGTTTGAATAAGCAAATTTAGACTTTAATTAAAGCATTTAATTAAATTTCATGATTTGATTCGTTTGCAGGATCTAACAAAGTCAAAATCCAGGACGGTGATTTCACCAGCGTGGTGGTATACGGCAGCCTCGTCTATGCAGCTGAGCGTATGACAAAAACCGTTCGCATCCTGCAGTGCCTCGGCAGTGAGTGGATGCAGCACCTTGTCGTCAACCTCGATGGCATCTCTCGCATATTGAGCAGTATCACCTTGTCTATCTCCAATGGTAAACTTTTTGTGGGTGATGTAAATAGCGATGCATTCTACACGTACACGACCAACGGGGCGTTGATTGACAAGTGCGACCGAATAGGAAGCGGCGTCGGTAAAATATATGAGCCATTCATATGCGGCAGCGACGCAGAGGGTGCTGTCATGGTGGCTGATAATCGGAATAATCGGATTCAAGTGCGGGACAGCGCCAATGAGTGTCACGTAATCAAGCTGCAGCCAGAGGTTATACGGCCTATTCGAGCTGTTCTACTGGATGGTGCACTGTTCGTGGTTTCCGCAAGTTCATTAATCAAGTATCAGTAAACGCACTTTTTGTGTTCGATTTATAAAATTGATAGATAATGCTCTATTAATACACTACATTGTTAAAATTAAGTGATACACTTTAAGACATTAATTTAGTTCAAAACAGTTTCTGTAGAATATTATAGGCATGTTTAATGTATGTAACGACAACCGTTTCATTCATCTTCAAAATTGTGTGCTAAATATCAAATTCCATCATGTATGCAAATTTAAGACAGTAAATATTACAAAATGCGTGTTTATAAAGCACATCTTATTTGATTACAAATTATTTATTAAAATGAAGGTTAACTTAACAACATTAAATCATGTATCCTTAGCTACAAATATTCGCGTAAATCACAATCTGAAAATTGTGTGTTTATAAATTTGCCTATCGAAATAAAATGCGGAGATTTGATGGTTTGCATATAACCAAATCAACAATATGATTGAATGTTACGATGCGATTCCTCACGGTGATCGGCATTTCAAAATATCTAAACAAGATCAAAAATACATTAAACAATGTGCTCTTCATAGTTGTACAACTTTATACGTTTTGAATAGGGATTGACCAAAAATATATGTTTTTCGTCGAAAAAGATTGTTTTATTCATATCTTGTATTTTGATATAAGCAAATATGTTAAACAAGTTTGTCTTTAAATCGATATTCTTTTTCGTCTTAACTTTTCTCATAATTGATTTAATATCGTTACGTTGATGCGCTAATGATGCTAATTTGCTTCGCTTAGAACACAAACAATGAACGATTAGACTCTTGTACAGAAACTAGTAAATAATATATTGTAAATACTGTGTTACCTTTAAATTCTGTAGTTATAAATTTTTTATTTACATCCGGTTTACATTTTACATGTTTGATTTCCTGTTCCGCTTTTAGCTAACTTCCTATTTTCTTAGATACTTCCGACAGGAAAAAGGTATTGTTTCCTCTTCCTCTTACGGTCTCTGTCAGATTCTTTTCACATGTTTCCTTTTCCGGTTGAGCTTAAGTTTCAATGCCTGTGCTGGAATCTGACCAGAGACCGGGTGGTGGCGGAATCACTAACCAATTAATTAAAGTGTTTCGATCAAGTTCTGCTGAAGATAAATGTTATTCATTACAATAACTTAAAAATATCTTATGAAACCTCAGGTTCGAGTAATTTGTCAAATCGTTGCTCCATCACGTTTTCGATGAATATTTAATTATTGGCTTCTGATGTTGACAGGAACACCGTTTAGATATTTAAGAATAAGGGAAATTTTATTATTAATTAATGCTTAAAAGTTTAAGATTATTTGATTATATAATAATGTAAATAATGTAAAATACCAAAGTTATAGTTAGCTTTTTAAGGGCATTATTTTCGAGTAACTTAAAATTTATAATTTTA
>LQRL01118155.1:9594-24676 GCA_001703475.1 Hydroides elegans
GGGCCGATTTTAATGAAACTTGGTATGATTGTTAACAATGTTCTGGGGTATCTAAAAACTGCTAGCTCGTGCTTATATTGCTTATATAAGCAAAGTTATAGCTGCTTATATTTTCCTATTGTATCAGTCGTTCCGATTGTAATGTACAAATTTACACACCATACTATTGATTTAATGAAATCCATATCTCTGCATTAATTTTCATATATTGTTAAACTGAAACAAATTGTGTGCTGCACAGCCGACTATTACGTCATAATCAAAATTAAACAGTAAAGACTGCCTTTATATAAGCTTTGCTGATGTTTATTCGATGTTGATGTACACATTTACACACCATAATATTGATTTGATGAAATTCATATCCCTGCTTTTATTTTTTAGGTATTCTTAGCGTTAGGGTGGACCTTATCAAGTATTGTAAGTTTGGTTCAGTGGTTCTGTTATTCACCACGAATGGTACGCCTTTTTTTCATTTTCTTGTCTCATTGAAATACCTTTGAAAGAGGATAGAAACTGTTAATAGATGTTTTTTGCCAATCATTTAAGATACCTTTATTTGAAATAATGGATGTTTTAAAACTTTTGTTGTGAAAACTAGTAATTCTATCCTAATTTTCTTGAAGTTTTGTTTTCTTTTTCAATTTTTTCTACATTCTTTGTCCTATATAAAATATGTGAGATAACATTTTTGAATTGGTTTAATCATTCATTCATTTAAAATGCTCCTTCATGTAAACCCTTTGTATGTATATTTATATATTTTTATTTTATTTTAATCAGATTCTGGTGATTGGAAGGTGGTCTTATGAGAGCGATTGCGACATTTTCCCCAGCTGTGCTATTAATGATCCTAATATTTGCTTATTTCTTAAAAGCTAATGTATATTATATTAATGCTATTGTTTATAAATCGGGTTGCTTTGTTTTATATGCGTGTCTGTATTAGACTGGATGGGGGTCTGGTCGCGATAAAGACATAGATGGGGGGTCCTTGGCACGCGTTTAAAATGAATAAACCCTCGATTTGAAAAATAGTACGAGGTATTGCGGTATTCATTGAAATGCATAATGTGTAAAAACAAGTAAATTAATCTATTCTGATTTTGAATAAGATTGAATAATATATAAACTTCTAAGATTAGTTATAGCACAGCAAGGGAAATGCGTTTGGTAGGTTCCATAGCGTAAAAAAGTATAAGTAATGTTTTAGAACAACTTTATTTTATTAAAACTGAACATTTTGTTTTCATTTATTTTAGGTTTGAAACCATTTAGTCGACAGATTCCCTGGTACCGTTCCAGTAAAGACGCTAGTCCTTTTGAGGATAGGCCGGAACTATTTCCAGAGTGACAAACGTATAAAGAGAGTGCTAACTGCATGTGATTTTCGCAACTTACCTGCATAGACCCAATATTCAGCGAGCGAAATCTATTCGGATATGTCTATGTGTGTATTGTAATATTTGGTCAGATTTATTGCACAGCTCCTACAGAAATGTATAGAAAAGAGAGTCAACTCTATCGATGTGTACATTCAGTTAGTTCAATCATCACAAAACGATTGGATAAGTCTATTGACGTGATTTCATAACTGGTCATAAACCAAGCGTACTCTCACCAGAGTAAAGGCCGCCTGCAAGCATTTGATTAGATAAGTCGCCAGGCACTATACCGATAGGTGCTACACATCACTATCAGTAATCCGCTGAACATTCGCTTGCTTGGACTGGTCTCCAGTTACGCGACTACAAACTCAACAGTTTATTTTGGCTGTTCATTAGTAAACATATTTTTAAAAAAAGTCCGACCCGACTTGAAAACTTGTTTCGACTTTGAAAGTTTTCGAAAAGGGGGTGTTCGATAAAGCTGGACCTCGGTTTTATCGTCCGAAAGCGAGGTGATACCACATTTCTGCAGTTCATGTGGATGATATTGGTTTATTGGCGAATTGCAGACTCCGAAAGCGACGCGTCACGTGCTTTTCGGATATTAACGGCCAAATCGTGACAAAACTGTGGTGAACTTAATCAGAAAGCTACCAAAACAAAACTGGCATTAATATAACAAACCTCCGTTAGCGCGTCACGTGTTTTCGGATATTAACGGCTCAAATCGTGACAACGATTTACTTACTTGGAACTGATTGCTGCGTATTAATTGAATCGAAACCTTTACAATGCAACGAAAACGGAAAGGTGTTACTGCTGCGCAGCAACGCGAACGATCGAAAAGACAGCACAATGCTTCTATAAATAATCAATTGCGAAATGATCAGGATCAACCAGAACTGTTACGTCCTATCCGTAAATCATGCAAGGTTATTTGTGGAACTTTACACCAAGGTGATATAAGATTCCAGTGCCCGGGAATTCAATGCGCATATATTTCCCTCATAGCATTAATTCGCATGACTTTCAAAGACCCCCAAACATGGACTGCAGGACATGTCGATTCATGTGTCATTGATGGAAATGCCATGTTTATGAAGCACTGCGAAACGCTTGACATTCAACCAAAGATGCTTATGGCAAATGAACTACCCAACGAAATTCAAATTTCAAACAAATCTTTTGTGTGTAATCAGTCCGAAAGCGACATCGATGTCGGTCTCTTGAAACCAATGACAAATGGTGCAGATGAATGTGTTCCGAAAGGTATTGATACAGTTCTGAGAGAAATATTAAGTAGATCACAGACATGCTTGCTTTTTTGTGGTGGTCTTACAATTGCTGTAGCCAAGATCGAAAACCATCTGTATGCGTTTGACCCTCATTCCAGGGGAAAGGATGGCTTATTGAATCCGAAAGGAACTGCTGTTTTGATGGTGCTTGATTATTTGAACGAGTTGGTTTGCTTCATAGAAGAGTTGTTTTTGAACTCACTGAAAATTCAACCGTCTGAGCAGTTCGAATTGGTACCATTAAGTATTACAGAACAATCTATTCAAGGACTTGACGATCTTTCGACAACTTCCACGGCCAATAAAGGGACAAAGGAGACAATCTCGTCGTTTTCACAAAACGAGCATTTAAATACTAAAACAAGTATTCCAAGGCAGCAAGTTTCTCCTGCTCCATGTGAAAAACAATATTTAGACTCAAACAAATCAATAGAATCCTATTTTGAAGACCAAAAAAGGCGTCAGAAACTATTTCAAGAAAGTCAATGCGATATCGCAGCATCCAATTTGAAGCAAAAAAATGAATACATGAGAAACTACATGAAAAGAAGGCGTGAAAACCAACAAATAAGAAAAAAAGAAAATGAGACAGCCCGATCAAGGATGCAAAATATTCGCAGCACATCTGAAGGAAAGCAAAAGAATAAAGAGAGATCTCTTGAAAGGATGAGAAAGCTATTAGAAACAAATGCTGGGAAAATAAAACACAACCACTTGTCTACAGAAACAATGAAGAAACGATTATGTACACACGAAGAAAGGGTTAAACACAACAAATGATCAGCGGAAAGTATGAGAACCATGTTGAAAGATGATAAAAAAAGATTAAAACATAATGAGAAATCAGCCGAAAGTATGAGACGAATGCTCTCAGACGAACAAAACAAGCAGAAGCACAAAGAGAAATCAGCTGAAGCTATGAAGCGAATGCTGACAGACGAACAACAAAAAAGCTAAAACATAAGGAGAAATCGGCTGAAGCTATGAGGCGAATGCTCACAGACGAAGAAAAAAGGCAAAAACATAAAGAAAAATCAGCAGATAGCATGCGAAAAATGCTACAAGATGATCACAATCGACAAATACATAGAAAAAGGACGGCTGAAGGCATGAAAAAGATTTTGTCCGTTGAGCACAAACGACAAGAACAAAGAGAAAAATATGCAAAAAGAATGAAAAATATCCGTAAAAGACAGGCAGATAACAGCAATGAGTACCTATTGAGGAAGAAAAGGAAAATTGGTGTTTCATTTGAGGAAGTTGTTGGAAAGTTCAATGAAGCAATTCAAGATTCATGTTCATATGTTTGCAGCAGTTGTAACCAAACATGGTTCAAACAATCGGTCAAACTCCTGTCGTCTGTATCTAAAAACGTCGATTCATCACTTTTGATGCAGTGCGTTACTGGCTATCACTCAGTTGGGAATCAGGAATGGATATGCAACACATGTTTGAATAACCTTCGGCAGGGGAACATTCCACGACTTTCTGTGGTGAACGGTATGAAATTCCCAGAACAGTTACCTGAACTTAACCTTAATAGCCTAGAGGAACGCTTGATCTCATTAAGAATACCATTCATGCAAATTCGAAGTTTGAGCAGTGGAGGCCAGTATTCTTTTAAGGGATCAGTTGTCAATGTGCCCACCGAAATAGAGCCAACTATCCGTGCTTTACCGAGACTACAGAACGAATCCGAAACGATTCCAATCAAATTAAAAAGAACGAAAGAGTTTAAAAGTTCAGTTGTAACTGAAAATGTTCGCCCAGTTTTTGTGCTGAATGCATTAAAAGCGCTAACAAATACGAGCGATTTTTACAAGGATGCTAATATATCAATTGATGAAAACTGGACCGTCAGCAATGTCGCGAAAGACGCTGAAACCGACCATGTCATACAGGAAAGAACAGGTGATGAGTCGGACGCTTTTAGTGAAGTTGAAGATGAAGCCCCTGTAATGACTTTTCTAGATGATCAGACATATGATGAAAATGAAATTTTATCAGTGGCTCCTTGAGAAGGCCAACGACCTCTTAGTGTTTTCAAAGACCCTGATTCCGAATACCTTTCTTTCCCTACACTCTTTTGCGGGCAAAAACGCATGGACAATTCAGAACGGCACGTACCGGTTCATTACAGCGACATTTGTAAATGGGAATTGCGTAGTATTGACAGACGGGTTGCTCTTCATATTCCCAATTTGTTTTACAAAATGAAAAGATTGCAGACTGAGCAAGTATGTAGTAAAGTTCATCTTGCTGTAAGGCGATGTAAAACCAAAGGAAAATCGTATACAGCTGGTTTCATATTAAAAGATAACATGGGCGAGAGTCTGATTAGATTAGACGAAGGTTATCGAATTTTCAAAACAATTCGCAATTCGCCTCAATATTGGGAGCAACAAAAGAAAGATGTTTTTGCGATGATTCGGCAACTTGGTATTCCCACATTGTTTCTGTCTTTCAACGCAAATGATTTACATTGGTCTGAACTTATAGTTACCCTAGGAAAACTTGTTGATGATAAGGATTACACTGAAGCTGTCGCCTCGGATACTCTCTCTTGGGAAACAAGATCACGCCTAGTTCATTCAGATCCCGTTACATGCGTGCGACACTTTGACCATAGGGTTTCACAATTCATTCAAACAATTTTGAAAAGCCCCAACAGTCCATTAGGCGAAATGGAAGATTATTTTTATCGCGTTGAGTTTCAACAGAGAGGTTCTCCTCATATTCACATGCTTGTTTGGATTAAGAACTCTCCCAAATATGGTACTGATGACGAAGATGATGTCATTCGTTACATCGACACTGTTGCGTCAGCCAGTGCAAACGTGCATCCTGCCTCCGAAAAATATTTGGCCATGCAAAGACATAAACATTCTCGAACCTGCTGTAAAGGTGGTAAGGCAGAATGTCGATTCGGAATTCCATTTCCACCAATGCGGAAGACCACAACCCTTCGATGGTGAAGATCGACCCGTTTATGAGGAATATTTCAAAACTGTTCAGAAGCATCTTGTCAATGAAGAAAGCACGACATTTGATGACTTTTTAATCAATATTGGACTCACTGAATGCGATTATATCAAAGCAGTGCAAACCAGCATAACAAGCGAAAAAGTATTTCTTAAACGGGAGCCAAAAGAAAATAGGATTAACCCATACGTCAAAGACCTGCTAAACGTATGGAAGGGAAACCATGACATTCAATACATTCTTGATGCATATGCGTGTGCCATGTATATTGTAGCATACATCAACAAAAGCGCAAACGGAATGAGTATGTTAATGGCAGAAGCTTGCAAAGAGGCCAAAAAGGGGAACCAGACGCTCAAACAATCTGCAAGGCATATTGGAAACAAATTTTTGAAGCAGCGTATCTTATCCTTCAACAGAGTATGTCAGTGAAAAGTAGAAGTTGCGAATTTATCCCAACAGCACCCATTGGTGAAAGAACTTTTCTTATGAAAAGCAAAAAAGAATTGGAAGCGTTGCCCGACAGTTCCTCTGACATAGAGGCTGACAATATTGTCAAAAGATACTCAAGGAGACACACGGTTCTGGAAAAATACTGTCTTGCTGACTTCGTGTCAACGGTAATTTCAGTAACCACAAATAAAACAAAACATGATGATGATGGAGTCCAGGTTAGTTCTGACGGCCAGGGTGATGAGAAATCATTTGTCGAGAAAGACATTGATGCGTCACTTTTAACTCGGTTTACGGTTGACACTGGTGATTACCGAATCAATCTCCGTACCAAACCAAAAATTATAAGATATGTGAAGTATAACAAAACAACTGATAGAGAAAATTATTTTCGAGAACAGTTGATGTTATTCTATCCTTGGCGAAACGAAGAAACTGATCTTTTGGGCTCCTATGCCACTTACGAAGAACACACCAAATCGGTTTTGGAACAGATTAATGAAACCAAAAAGAAATATGATGCTAACACAGAGCTGCTTGAGAAAGTCGAACAAGCAGCGTTCGAATCGCTTGCAATTGAAACTATTGAAGTATCCCCAAACATTGAAAGTGTTGAAGCTAAAGATGCAGAGACTGAACCAGTTCAGTCATCGTAATACGTATTTTACAAACCTGAAACACGTGAACATGCATATTATGACTTAGGTGTTGATATTGGTTTATCAACACATCAAGCCAACGACGAAATCGATATGATCCAATCGAGATGCCCAGAAAACGATTATTTAAACCTATTATCCAAATTGAATCACAAACAGCGACAAATACTTACACATATAGTTCATTCACTGACATTTAGTCCAGAACGACAGCTTTGTCTGTTTATTACCGGAGGTGCAGGTGTTGGCAAATCACTTTTGATCCGTACACTGTATCAGGCACTGCATAGAAATCTATGTTCAGAATCGGGTCAGAACCCTGAAGATATAAGAATTCAAATGTGTGCCTACACAGGTCTCGCAGCATACAATATTAACGGTTCTACCTTACACAGTGCTTTCGGAATAGAACCGAATAAAAAACTTGTATACAAACTTCTCTCTGATGAAAAACGAAATACTTTTCAGTCTAAATACATGAATCTGTCTGTTCTGATAATAGATGAAGTCTCAATGGTTGGTAATGGTATGCTGAACTTCCTCTACCTAAGGCTACAAGAAATCAAGGCTAACAAGAAAGCGTTTGGTGGTGTTCACGTAATTTTGGTTGGGGATCTCTTTCAATTACGACCTGTTGGGGATTGCTGGATATTCTCCAATACCTCCAGTGGTTATGCAACATTAGCCCAAAATTTGTGGCAGCAATGCTTCAAGATGTTTGAGTTGACTGAAATAATGCGACAGAAGGACGATATAGTTTTTGCAGAACTTCTCAATCGAATAAGAGAAGGAAATCAAACACAAGAGGACCTTGCTCTTCTCCGTACACGCAGTATTAAATCTACTGATACGAAATATAGTGAACTGAAAAATGAGCTTCATTTGTTTCCTTGCAATGCAGCTGTTGACAATCACAATGCGAAATTATTTACCGATTTGGTGACCGAAAAGGCAGAAATCAATTGCTCAGATACAATTTTAGGTGAAGACCCTGACGACGTTAAGCAAAGAATCCTTAAACAAGTAAAGGGAAAAAAGACAAATGATACAGGTAATTTAAGTCAAACGTTAAAAGTTGCTTTAGGTCTTCAATATGACACCACCCACAACGTATCCATTGAAGATGGAATTTGCAATGGCATACCCTGTATATTGAAAAAAATTCACTACATGCAGCCAGGATGTGTTCCAAGTTGTCTTTGGGTACAATTCCCTGAAATTAGCATCGGTCGAAACATAAGAAAAGAATACATGCATTATTACAAAAGGTATCCAGAAGTTTCAACTGAATGGACTCCCATATGGAGCGTTCGTAGAACTTTCATGTTTAGACGAAAGGCGATTGTACGACAACAATTTCCACTCAAGGCTTCCTCAGCTAAAACGATACATAAAGCACAGGGTCAAACAAAAGCATGCGCCATCGTTGACATGACCACCGGCTCTCGACCACACCATCATTATGTAGCATTTAGTCGAGTGACTAGCTTAAAAGGCTTATATCTGCTTAATGATCTGAGTGGAAATATTCAAGTTGATAACCGTGTTGATGAAATGAAGCGATTACGATCAGAAGGAACTGTCGATTTATCGTACAAACCTGCTGAAGATCGCACTTCACAATTTTCCGTGGTATTTCAGAACGCACAGAGTTTACGTCTACATTTTCCTTTGGTGCGAAATGATAGTACTTTCACAAGTGCCGATGTCATTTGTCTCGCAGAAACTCGACTCAGTATCAACGACCAAGATTCTACATTTGCAATAGAAGGGTTTTTACCAATCATTCGAAATGATCAAACCGCTTCGCATCAAATGCGGCCTTCTCATGGACTAGCGATGTATGTCAAACCGTCAATTAACATTAATCTGGTTGAAACTATTTCTACCAAGGAGTTTGAATGTTTAGTTGTGCAACTTAACCGACCATCATCTGACCATTTGACAACACTCATTGTGGTCTATAAATCGCCAAACTGTTGCTTTGAAAAGTTCAAAGACCACATTCTATCCATGGCCAATTTTCAGATAACGGAGGACCTTATCTTAGTTGGAGATTTTAACTACGACGTGACCCGTAATCGAAATGGCAGGTTTTTGGATTTCATGAAGTCAACGTTTCCGAAAACAAAACTTTTAAATGTTTTGCACACAACTCGCGATAATACAAAGCTAGACTTATGTTTCACTAGTTATGTCAATGCCTCGGCGAAGATAATCACATGTATTTGGTCATATCATCATACATTGGTGGTGTATTTGTTTTGAGCAGCTTCATGACTAGCTTATCTATCCTCATTCTCGCTCTTTGTTGAAAAAGTACATTAACAGTTCACATTTAACATTTAGACATAAAATTGAGATGAGAATTACAACTGATTAAGTGGAAAAAGAATACCTGACAAATTAAATAAAAAGAGAAATTAATCTAACTCAATCATATAACTTTAACTATTTTTACTTTTGAAATTCAAAGTAAAACTAGTTAATTGGTTTCAAACAGAAAATTGCAGGGCTACAGGAATTAGTTTTACCTTCCTCGTATATTTTATAGGGTAAGTTTGTCGTAGCTAAGGGGGAGGGGGGCGGTGGTCGATGATTACAAGATGAGGCCTCGCATGTTTTGAACGGCAATGATGTTCAATTTAATTTGAAAGGAAAGTTTAATTAAAATGAGCATTTTAAGCAGGTATAGTTTTGAGATGATGTTTTTTACAAATGTCAATTTAAAGTCCAACTCACAATTTTTAACATTTTCAAACCCCTGCAAGCGGTGGCACACTGTCCTTGGACAGTCTTGTTTATATCGGCGTTTGTTTTGCATACCTAACGTCGCAACTGTGATTTGTGCAATGTCACAGTGGACGAGACCTCGTGTGAAATATTATGTAGATTCTAAGGTTCCACTTTTCATCGACAACATTCATTGAATAAGCGGTGCATAACTTTTGTTGAGAGGTGTATTTTGAATCAAAGATAAACGCGAATTGCTCGCGGAAACAAATCTTCTGGTATGACGTGAAATTGACGTAACGGAAATATCCTCTACGGCAGTTTTCCTTCATGATGCTCGACGATGTTCCTGTTTGTATTATTGTTTCGTTTAAAAATCAGAGAAAACCAGTTTAGAAATAAACATCCGTTCTATTCAATAATTGCGGCCGTTAACACCGATAGGCTTTACTCTAGCTGCATTGTTCTGGCCGAGACGCTCAGTGAAAATTGATGTTCATGTACTAAGACATATGAGTTTACAATGATCAAATATTGTAATTCAAATGTCACGTATTAAGGCAAAAAGTTTACAATGATCAAACATCTTAAATACAAACATGTAAGCTTACTTATTACGAATTGTACGGTCCGATATAGCTATCTCAGACCACGATTCATCGAAAACTTTTCACGTTTATATAGAAAATATCTTGATAAACGAATAAGAAAATCACCCTAAGAAATGACATCCAATATCGTTTTACAAAGACACCTCAGACGCCCGACCATAAAATCCCTTAATGAACGAGGCGGCAGTTCATTCTCATTAGGTGTGGTGCGCTTGACACTTTCTACGGCTGCGCATTTCGCATTCAGAACCAGACCCTGTCAATGGGGCCCCTGTTTGTCATTGGGGGGACTCCTGTATCGTTAGCAGTCTGAGGCACCTTTCAGTGGTGTCCATAAAATAAGATATTTTTGTCGTCATGATGTGTGTATAAAGGTTTTTGCTCTTCCTACATTAAGGCCACCTCTTATTTGAACTTTTTGACCCAAGTATTTGTTTGCATATTGGATCCCTTGAGTAGATTTCTTTTTTGTGATGTCTTGATTTTTCACAAGAGATACCGACATCACTGAGTGCTTAGTTTTTGCTCTCTGTAGGAACCATGCATTGAGATATAAATCCGGATAAGTGTTACATTGCATTAGCCCAGTCACCGAAAACAAATACATAATAAAATGCATTATTGATATATCCTGGTAATATATATATAAGAATATTCATTAAACATGAATCGAATTCAAAACATGACGAATACTTGGTGTTACCTTACTGGATCTGCTTATATTTATATGTTTATTCTATATTGCAGTCATCATGCATCTCGAACAAACCCATGACGACCCCTCCACTAACCCCATCCTCTACGGCATCTGCATCCTTCCCTTGCTCACCGTGTCCATGGCAACCGATGGTCTGGACGGAGACAGGGATCGCGTTTCTAAGCAAGCCGGCCTCGCTTTGAAACTGGTTCGCGCCAAAATCGATGACTTCATCAAAGTGACGTCACAAATAGATGGAGATAAGGTAAGAGGTGGTTTGCATTAAATGCATAAAAACACATAAATGTGACCAATAAAAAATAAGCAAATTGGTTAATGATGTTATTGTGTCTAGGTTTCGGGCAGACATCTACGTCAAGAGGGCTACTTGGGTATTCCTTCGATAAAAGCTGTATAATGAGCCGAGATTTATTGGGAATAGAAGGAACGATAAAAAGGCGAAACGGTTTTTCTTGTGAGAAACTTATTGCAATGTCTTGTCATTAGATTGCGGTATTGCCCCTAAATATTTCCTAAATGAAGTGGAATGTATTGGCGGACAAGAATTGAAATGGCGATAACGCTGGTTAAATATGAGCTGCAATAAAAAGGAAACATATACAATGGAAGTGCTCCAAGCAGGTAAAAAGTCCCCGATTAGGGTTTCAGAGAAAGAGAAAACCACCTTTATTATAGGGACGTCATCATTTTGTTAGAACGCCCGTTTAATTAAATTCCATATCTATGTTTCAGATTTCAAATACCGAAACAACGTCACCATCCACTAACAAAGACACTCAATTCATCACCAATCTTTGTTTGAAACTCTCCTCCGCCAATCTCAATGCTTGCGTCACCTGGTTAGACGGCGTGACGAAACTTCTCAGCAACAAGTCTCCACCAAATCTGTCTTGCGAGCTTCTGTGTGTCGTGTGCAGTGTGTTTCTTGTTCGCGATGAGGAAGATGTGACGAGGAGGGCGATGACGGTGCTTTGTGAGATGGCCAATTTGGATCATGCCCAGGTTAGATACATGTACATGTATATTAGAATACTTGAGACTTACTGGTATGCTTTTCATAGTTTGGTTTGCATTTCAATCATCTCAAAATAATGAAAGTGCAGTCATCATAATAGATTTTAAAAAGAATCTTCTAAGCTATCAAATTGATACATCATCTAACTTATTAAAGTACGTAGTCTCAATGAAAAGCCACACATAAATGATGCAAGTAACTTTATGATAAGGATGATATGTTAAGTGACACTATTTAATTGATTAACAGTTTACAGAGATGGTCAATTCCCTGCAACGAGACATGTTATAGCACCTCTTCAATTTTATCATGGCACTGCTAAGTTAACCACTTGTTTGCTAGTGATTCTAGGTTCTCTCAAGCACAGCACGGGATATTTTCATTAGGTCCACCTATAAAAATCGTGACTGCTCAGATAGGATTAAGGCACCCATTTGTGTAGTAGAGATGGCTAGATATCACCCACTCAATCTCATGGCTTCGACAAGTTTGCCCTGTTTCTTTGACATTTGAGAGAAAGAATATTTAAGGCCAATCTGCCAGAAGGAATAAGACAGCAAGGTTCTCCTCCGTAGCTTTCCGGTCACTTATTCTCGTTACACGATTTTCACATTAATCATCATCACGTAGGCAAAAGATAATAAATGAACCAGGAATATTGATTTGTTCGTTTAAAAAAGTATTCATCCGTTTTTGTGGAGGGGCTATATTCGGTCTTTTAAGGGGCTGGAAGGACAATATGAATCATAAAATCATATCACAAAGATCAGACACAGATTAAGATTACATATACTACTGCTCTTATCTCTTTCTAATCGCTTTGATTAACGGGAGCAATTATCCCGCCAGCCAGATATTTATAAAAGTCTATGCTATTTTTAGCCTTAAATATTCTCTGTTTACATTTAGTTTAGTTTTTGCTTGTTTTATTCTAACCCTTTCTTTAAGCTAAAAATATGATTAACGGACATAATACAGACTTAAGGATTCGATAATGTTACAAATCCAGATAAACATTTATAACTTTTGGATGTTTATGCTCCTGACTCATTATGTGTTCATTTATGTCTTTCAGTCAATGCTGCTTCTGCCAGTCCTGTTGTACAAGATGAGCTCATGTGATCAACCTGAGCTTAAACTTGAGATTCTCAATGCGGTGCCAAAGCTAGCCACAAACAAGGTACACGTACTTCATTGTCGTCATCATCAAACATATTGATACATTTGATTTTTTGTGGTCTTCTGCTAGCTAGGGAGTTCGGAAAACAACAATAATTACCATTTTCATAAGCAAATTTATTTTATGAAACTAATGCCTATCTAAGAAGAAACCAATAAAGTAATGACATAAGGCTAACTTAAGGAAGAATAAAAGACTTAAATGACATGTAGAATGCTGAACAAGTGTTATGTATTTTTGATAACGTTCATCCTTTCCCTCTAGACCTCGGTGAACCTGATTCTACGCACCCTGCAGCTAATCGGCGGCTCTCCATCCCTAAAAGCGCTGTCGCTAAGGCTCATCACGTCACTATGGCAACGCCAGGACCGCTGTTTCCCTTACTTACAACAGCTCATTGTGGAGAAGGATTTCAGCGGTGTCTCAAATGAGACGGATGTGAATGAGGTTCTTGTGGCGAAGGCGGCGTGCATACGGGATGTCTGTAAAACAAGGTAAGATTGGTCTTAAAATTTCCATGTATAACCACATTGAATGTATTGCATGAAAATATCTTTAATGCTGAAAAGTTATCTTTTCTCAAGAGGTTTTGTATTGTACTCATAGGATACGTTTTAGATAATAACTTTGTCACCTGTACTACTAACATACAATAAGTGTTTCTTATATTGATCGAATACGTTGTTGTATTGTTCAGAACCCAGATTTCAATATACATGTACATGTTGTAAGAGCATAAATCAGTAAAGCCTCGGCCCTCATACTCATACATTTTCTATAATCAAAGATTTATATTTTATCCTTATAGACCTTATGACCACGGGAAGGATATGGTGACCCCGATTTCAAATCTCCTCAATGAATGCACGGCCGACAGAGATGCTCCTGTGGTATCCCTTGCGCTGGAAGGTCTTTACTATTTGTGCGAGGCCGAGGTAACATGTCACTGTAACTATTTTGGTTTAGATGTTGGCATCGAACAAGTCTAAGCTTAGATGATAAATTTGAACATATCTCAAGCGTTTTATAACGAATTTATTGTAAGCAAAGTTTTTACGTTTAAGTTGCTCATTCGTTATTTGCATTGTTGTTTTAGGAAATTGACGTGAAAACAGCCTGGTCCGTCCTTGCAGCTAAACTAAGTAAAGACAAAAGGTAAGGCGTTTTTAGCGTTTTTAGCTATTGCTATCCCCAATTCCGTCTGTCCGTCCGTCCGTCTGTTAACATTTGAGATGCAGTTGTTTGTCCGCGGCATTTTGGTATGAAGCCTTTGTCCTAGGGTTCTGAAACTTCACACAGTGAAAGAATATATATTGCAAATGTGCAACGTCGAGGTTTCAGTTTGATCGACTAAAAATTGTCGAAATTACGGGGGTCTGAACTTAGACGAATTTGAGATATTTTGGTATATTTATACAACACTTTGTCCGCGGCACCATGGTATGAAGCCTCTGTCCTAGGGTTCTGAAACTTCACACAGTGGAAGAATATATTGCAGATGTGCAACGTTGAGGTTTTAGTTTGTTAGACCAAAAATTGTCGAAATTACGGGGGTTTGAACTTAGACGAATTTGAGATATTTTGTGATATTTATACAACACTTTGTCCGCGGCACTGTGGTATAAAGTCTCTGTCCTAGGGTTCTGAAACTTCACACAGTGGAAGAATATATATTGCAGAAGTGCAACGTCGAGGTTTCAGTTTGATCGACCAAATATTGTCGAAATTACGGCGGTCTGAACTTAGACGAATTTGAGATATTTTGAGATATTTGTATAGCACAGAAAGATTACGTGTATATTGTGACGTTGTGGGGACTACGTTGTGTGGATGATTATGTAAGGGCAACGGTTTGAGAAAGATGCTGTGAGAAAGACGTTGTGAGAAAGACGTTGTGAGAAAGACGTTGTGAGAAAGACGTTGTGAGAAAGACGTTATAAGAAAGACATTGTAAGAAAGATATTTCTTTTGACCTGCTTCTTTCAATCGACAAATATTCGTGATAAAGAATGTTTTGCATAGGCTGGGGGCTTTGCATCTCTGATGCC
>LQRL01118171.1:2101-14248 GCA_001703475.1 Hydroides elegans
GTTTCCCTCAGAAAATGTCAGAAATAATATCAATTATGGTGCCAATAGGAAATAACCATATCTTATCTGAAGTCTTTGATTTGATGTAATGGCCGGGTCATAATGTACTCATACAGATTGTTTATATGTTCATTGATATCGCGTATGGGCCTCTAACTCAGGAATATAGCATCGTAATCATGGTCATAAGGTTGTAGGTTCAATTCCCAGCTTGTACAACCTATTCCTTATAATGATGCTAAAATTATGAAAACAATTCTAACAATTGTTAATTATATGCAGATGTTTAAACAAATGGAAACCATGAGTTTTTTTACCGGCGTATGCATTTACACGTACCTGTCATTTTTCATTTACCAATTAACAAAATACGCTTGCTAGCACTTAAAAGAGGTTACGTCATATCTATAAACTAAAGCTGGGTCATTGTCCTTGACAATCTTGTCTTATTTCAATATCGTAAAAGCATACTTAATAAACATATCAAAATTACTTATATTTATCGTTTGTTTCCTTTTCAGGATGGAGTGATGGTGCTCAGTTCTACCCATAGATATCGAAAGAAATACGTCACGACCCTATTGTATAAGCCAATCTCCTAAAACTGCGCCTTTTGAGATAACTGTGTGTGTGTGACCCTTTAAAACTTGTCTTATAATTGTCGAAATGTGACTTCTTCTTCGGGAAATCAGAGTGTATTATTATAGCGGTGGACAAAACAATCATTTTAGATACCTCATTTTCATCAACCAGGATTCTGGTGGCGGGGATTCCTTCCAGTATTTATAATCTGCAACCTGTTTATCTTTAACCAATTCGAAGGACGCCTATATATTTTTTTCAAGAGTTTGATGAAATACTATTACGGAGTTCGATTTATATCCCTGCAAAATGTTGCGATATCCACGTCGAAAGATATTGAGGGGATAAAAAAGACATTTCTAGAAATAGATAATTTCTTATCAGTTCTATTTATTATTCGAATAAGACGATCAAAACTAAATATAGAATATGTTATGGCTATAACAGGACGACTTTGCCTAATCAAGGACTCGAGTCAAACTCGATTTTCGTGACTAGTTAAGTAAGATTAAAAGTGAGTTTAGTATTTTGGATAAGAAACATATCACTCATTGATATGACGATTTTAGATGGGATTATGAAGCTCGTAAAGAAATGCATTAAATGCGTTGAAGAAAACTTTTTGCGACAGAAGTTAGTAGAATATATCACGTTTTGAAAATACTTTTATAAATTAACTTCAGATTCAATCATTTAACGAGTTGGTGAGCAGTGTATATTATGCAAGGTACTTATCAAGTATTCGATTGATGTATCAGGTGTACTTATATTTTCTTCAGTATTTCAGGGGTTCAGATACTTGCACTCTTTGTAGATATTGAACAGTACCAGTAACTAGAATGTATACACATACGCTATATGGTGAAGATAATATATACGTAATGGTTGTCCCTTATGTTAGAATCTAAATGGTATATAATTCGACAAATGGGTAATGTACAGTAGGCGATGTATGTTTTATAATGACGTGGTTGTCAAATTGTGCCAAGTTGCATATAGCTTAACTAATAAGAAAAATGATAATGGAAAAAATAATAATAAAAAGTAAAACTATAAATAGATACGTGTATGCTTAAATTTAACGCGATCTTTGAAGCACAATAATAAAAAAAAACCGCAAATTATTTGATAATATAGGCATATACGTATCCAATCAATTATATAAATGTAGGCCTATACGAAAAACGAATAAGATATGTTGCATAGTCGTTTTCATCCTTCAAGTAACCACATATCATGTAAATTCCTCGTCTAGGAGATAATAATTCTTAAAAACATTGAAGTAACATAACAAGTTCATATGACATATATCAACTCTGAGTTTAATAACTTGTTAACCCAATGATTAAAAAACTATATGTGAAAAGAATAAGGTTCATCTACTCTGTTTTCCCTCTGTTATATTATAGAAAATATTAAACGGTATATTTTCGATTCAGTTTGCTTGGCTTCTGCGATAGTTCATATCAATTGATTATGGTAGAGGAAATAAATAAAATAATGTATATGTTTGATACTGTTGTGCATGTATTTTTGTGCATCTGTTTTCTGAGTGTCTGTACATAATATAGCTAAGGTTATTTTTGTTGATTTTTTTATGAAAAAAAAAACACTGCACTTTTTACGTTTACATTCATATGTATGTCTCAAAAATTGAATTTACACATAATTTGTTAGGATTACATGTAAAGGGTTTTGAGTTCTACTTTCCAGTTCTTGATTTCATTAATAAAAACGCTCCATAAGCTGTAACGATATGCAGAGATTTTAAAGATAATGAAAATCAAGAATTTGGTTAGAAGTGAGAATTCGCCCTAGGGTTACATGTAGATTGGTGTTGGATATTTGTTTGAGACTAGTTTAAGCAGTTTATTATATATGACTAATCTTAGTCTGTATGATATTCGTGTTCGATATTATTTTTGTTATGGGGTTGGTAGAAGTAACACAATCCCACTTTTGAATTAAAAAGTACGAAGGTTTAGATGATAATGTTTTTTTTTTAGAAATCGTCGATACATCAATCATGTCTCAGCGAATCTAATTAGTTGTGCAGAGATTAACTATTGTTGCCCGGAGATAAATTCAGGGCTTTTCATGAAAATTTCGAAGACATCATACTGATGTAAAGCAAATACATTTCATATCCTATTGAAAATTATATTTCTGTCGTTACAATTTTATTGTTTCTTTGGCATTGTGTTTTGTGGTCCCGTTTACAGTCTTATTTTCCTTTCTAGATGCATGTAGTAGTAAAATGAAAATGAAATTTCCGGTGGAGTTTTTTGACAAGAAATGGCCGTTGTTTTCCTTCATATATTGTCCGTGATATTGGTTTGTACATTTTGTAGATGTTATAATTTATGTAGTAGCTACTGTTTTTTGGTAATATTTAGAAAGACTTCATTGTGAATTCCTGCAACTTTTTTTATCGAAAACAAAATGTGGATCATGTTCCAAAATGAAAATGTACTTGTTAAAATGCAATAGAAAAAATGCTTTGGTTTTTGAGTACTGTTACTGAAATATATATTGATATGTGTAGAATTATAACATACATTACGTAGTTGGCCAAACATTTTGCTAAAAACATTGTGTCTGGATTAAATTGTATTTGTTAATAAACATGATAACATTAACATGTATTAAACTATTTAAGCTATACTATTGATTGTCAGCTAGATTGACAAAAAAACTACATGGTTGACAGAAATAAACTATAGGTATTCATGATCATGTTTTATTTATAAAACTTGAAAGCATTTTGATGACGGGAAGGTAATTCAGAATAATCAATGTGTTTCAAATAAGTTTCTTTTAGGATGAAAGGAGATATGAATTTTACCGAACGAGTTGTATACTTTAAAAATATAACCTTTTGATTTGTTTCGAGTATTTCTTCTTACCGTTTCGTTCTTTCAAAAGCGTGGTTGTTGATAGTTACTATAGCTGTAACTGCCCCAAAACAATCAAAACATTACAGATTGCCATTACATATTCGTCCACACAACTTAGTGCTCTCAACGTCACGATATGCGCGTAATCTTTCAGTGCTGTACGAATAAATTTCGACAATTTGTGGTCGATCAAACGGAAACCTCGACTTGCACACTTGCAATACATATTCGTTCACTATGTGCAGTTTCAGAACCCTAGGACAAAGATCCTATAACAAAGTGCCGCGGACAAAGTGCTGTATAAATATCCCAAAATATCTCAAATTCGTCTTAAGTTCAGACCCCCGTGATTTCGACAATTTTTCGTCGACCGCGGCACGGTGTAGATCGGGGACTGTTTTGATTGGGGACCAGAGTCGCGAAAACTCATACCACAGCTGTCATCATTAGAATCTCGACGGGGTTGGAAAGCCACATTCACATTTGCAATGATTCTTAACCATCGTATCCCCCCGTGTAATCCGGAGAGGGACTTTTGACGCGATCTGTATATTCATTCACTGTGTGAAGTTTCTTGACCCTAGGACCGAGGCTTCATACCGAAATGCCGCGGACAAACTACTGCATCTTGAATGTTAACAGACGGACGGACGGAATGGGGGATAGCAATAGCCCTCAGCCAAATTGGTTGGCTGGGGGCTAATAAAATGCAAATATTCCTGTTTTTAAGCACTTTATTTATTTGACAATATTAGACATTGTGAAAACAACAAATGTACAAATATTTATATTTTGCAGTAAGAAAATTGAACAAAATACGCAAATATCATTGAAAAACTTCGAATGAGTATAATTATAAGTCCAAAATATAGCTCAATTCAGTATATAAGTATAAGGAAATGATAAATGTAACGATAAATTTCAAGATCTAAATCATCAGATATGTAAATACTTTTATATAAGTTGTAAATAAATGAGCACTAAATGAAATTTCTTGAAACAAAAAAAAAGGGAGACAACACAAATAACATAAATTCGGGTATTAATTCGTATTTTTTCTTCAACAATACATATATGCAATAAAAATCGCGTGATGATACCAGAATAAATGTACCCTGTTAATCAATGGTGGTGTTACACAAATCTGAAAACCCAATATCGCAAAGTTTTGATTTTACTTAACAAAGATCTAAACCATCTTTCGAACCCTCAAATACTAAATCCACTATTTTTTTCCACAAATTTCTACACAAGTCTTCTAACCAAAAACGATAACAACTTCACACAGTTCTCAATCGATTAACTTCACAAAATGCACATGTCGTTGGAACGGGTGGAGGCCTGTAACACCGGAAGCGGGTAGCGCTGTTGCATTACAGCTGGTCCATGATGCCCTTGGACAAGGAGCATGTAAGACCCGTACCGTCAGGTTCCACGTTGACCTTTTTGACCACGCCCTGGTCGACAACCATGGAGTATCTGTGTTAAAGTTGAACGAAAGTTTAAACAGTGTATTATCATATGCTTATAGGTATGAGGTCAAAATAAAGAACCAGGAAAATGAGTGCATTTCAATCAAATGTTTTTTTTTTTTGAAAATTAATTTAATAACCCAATTACAATTAATGAAAGGTAGTAATATGGAACGGCACGAATCGAAAATTAATATTTACCAGACATTGCCGTTTCAAAATATGCGCGTTGATCATAAGGATAGATGCAATATATGAATTACAGAAGTTCAATTGTGACATCTATGCATACAACAATCACGATATGGGTTTGCACGAAATTTGACATTTTTAAATAGTCCACAGTCCACATTATGACCAAACTCGAATTTCTTTTTGAACCTACCTCTTAGACCTTGTGTTACCAAGGATAGCCGTTGCATCCAGCTCGAGATCAACAGCCTGTTAAATGTACAATATAAATAATCATTAATGGCACATATCAAATCTATATTCAATTATCATAATTCACAAAACATATTGGGATTAGAATGTAAGGGAACAAGATTGTCAAGGACAATGACCCAGCTTTAATTTATAGCTTATTAACTCTGTTTAAGTACTAGCAAAAATCCATACGCCAGTAACACAAAAGTCTTATGTTATACATTTGTTTAAACACCAGCATATCTATAACATTTATTAGAATTTTTTTCATCATTATAGCATGATTATAAGGAATAGGTTGTATAAGCTGGAAATTGAACCAATACCCTTATAACTACGAGTCCGATGCTATACCCTTAGGCTAGTAACGCGATATAAATGAACATACAAACAATATGTATGAGTACATTATGACCCGGGCATTATATCAAATCAAAGACTTTTAGATAAGATATGGTCCTCTACTACAGGCATTTCTGACATTTTCTTAAGGAAAATACGTTTGAGTTGAATCAAGGATCGAACCCACGACCTTTGGATCATGAAGCCGATATTCTACTGAGCTATTCGTCCAGGTGCGTAACAGCTGTGATACACAAATCTTTAAGTTCAACAGACATAAAAATCAATAACTTGAGGACATGACTCAATGAGAAAAATACGCGTGTCCACAATTGGACCTTTCTGCTATCGGTAGGTTTGGTCGTGTATATAATAAACGCCATCAGACCCGTCTTATCGATAGCAGACACAATATGGTCATGCGGAATTGACTTCAGATTTGTTTATTATAATGAAGACCAAATTGGCGGAAACGGCCTAGTCCACCATGGCGACCCACGTGGGTCCTAGTCCACCATGGCGACCCACGTGGGTCAATCGTCCAATAAAGCAGCAGCCGATATAAGGATACCATAAAGGAGCTTTGGTTAAAGTTTGAATGCCCTACGACCAATACTATTGGGGGACATAGGTTCCGAAGCAAAGAGTTTTTCTTCATATAGAAGACCAAATTGGCGAAAACGGCCAAGTCCACCGTAGCGACCCACGTAAGTCAATCGTCCAAAAAAGCAGTAGCCGGTATAAAGATACCATAATGAAGCTTTGGTTAATGTTTGAATGCTCTATGATCAAAACTGTGGGAGGAGATAGGTTCCAAAGCAAAGAGTTTTTCTCAACATAGAAGACCAAATTGGCGAAAACGGCCAAGTCTACCATTGCGACCCACGTGGGTCAATCGTCCAATAAAGCAGTAGCTAGTATGAGGACACAATAAAGAAGCTTTCGTTGAACTTTGAATGCTCTATTATCAAAACTGTGGGAGAAGATAGGTTCCAAAGCAAAGAGTTTTTCTCTATATAGAAGACCTAATTGGTGGAAATGGCTAAGTCCATCGTGGCGACCCACGTGGGCCAATCGTCCAATAAAGCAGTAGCCGGTATAAGGTTACCATAAAAAAGCTTTGGTTAAAGTTTGAAGCCTCTACAACCAAAACTCAGAGAGGAGCTAGGTTTTTAGAGAAAAGTTTACTAAACAACTAACTAACTAACTAACTAAACAACTAACTAACTAACTAACGGCGGACGACGCCGACCGATTGCACAAACCCAGTTTTCGTTTCACGAAAGCTGGGTAAAAAAAAACCGTAACAACACAAAATATTACTTTATGTTCTGAGTCCAGTTGAATCATATCTGAATGATAAATGGCGGTACGAAAAATTGCCCATAAGATACGCCTTGTAATATTTTGCATAAAAAAATGTAGTAAATAAGGCAAATAACACATTTCTCTGAAAACGATAGTCCACAAAATATCTTTAAGTGTATATCAATTTACCTTTGTAAATGCGCCGCAGGTGTCTGCCAACATTCTCACCTAATGAAAATGTGATAAAACATATTTATGTGCTATATATGACAAGGTGTAAATTGTGCTAATCAATGTAAATATATACTTGTTAAAATTGTCTTTTATGTTGCAGAACACGTATTAGCAGCATGCACACATTGTAGCTTTTCAGCTGCCGTTTCCGTCAAAATAAATTGGACACTTCCCTGCAACCGACCTTTTCCTTAAAGTCTTACATAAAAATCCTTCAATGAGAAAAAACAATTTAACTTGGTTTACTATCTGATCATATCAAGGGAATAAAATAAAACTACTCCCGATTTTTCGTGCAGTTTGCTTGTTTGCATGAACGGTTTAAAATAGATTATATAACTAAAAATAGTCCTTACTTTTCCTTCAACCTTCTGGTCTTTTCCCCAGGCCTCCATGACAAATGGATCATTGACGGAGATACAAATGATCTGGTCAACACCCTTGGCTTTAATGGCATCGGCTTGATCCACGTAACCAGGCAGGTGAGTCTGAAATCATGTCGTTATGGCTTTAATATGAAATATATTAGCAACTTGACATAGGTGATAATTGAAAGTGATATTTCAAAGCAGTGAATACTGTGAAAAATCAAATTGCGATTATTGCTCAAAGACGTTTTGGTTAGCGTTCAAGTGATTGCGTTGGTCAGTTTATATGCTTTAAAATTAAATAACACATACATACGTGTATGCATTACCATCTAACTTTATACTTACATACATCAACCGTGAGACTCATACTCTCTTCATAACTGACAATTTGAAACACAGGATTGTTTTTTCTACATTGACATATGATATTAAACGTTTTCTATCTATGTAGTCATGCATATTTAGATAAACGCTTCGAGCATAATCCAAATTTACCTTAGAACACCCAGGCGTAAAAGCACCAGGTACAGCAAAAATGACAGCCTTCTTTAATTTAAGCTCTTCTGCCAAATTCACCTTATTACCAGGTGTATTTTCGAACAAGTCCACTGAGGGAACAGCATCGCCAGCCTGAAAAATATTAAGTAACAATTAAACAGATATGAAAGTATAGCGGCATACAGGGTAACTAGATAGTGCCACTAGGATCCATTGGAAGGCACTGCTTATTATATTAATATTAAACGAATTAAATATAAAATTAAACAAGGTTTCTTAAACAGGAATTGATAGTGGTGCTCGACTAATGTGTCGGGGCAATTCTAAGTGAAACGTTTAATAAAATAATCATGCAATACATTCACACAAAATATTTTAACGTAGATCAATAATAGCGAAACAAACACTGTGTTCTTTGAGGAAAAGAGTATTCCAGAAGAATATGGGTTCGTTTAACGTGCCATCTAACTTAAGCATTGAGTTGAAACACCACAAACAACGGGTAATTTCCGAGGTCAGCGAGGTGTTTTCGGCTAGATTTTTAAAAGTTTTTTGGAAGATGATAAGAAATTAAGGAATTGACAGCTCTCCAACTAAATGTATACTAAAAGAGGGGATAGAAATGAGTCGTTTTCAACCCATTTGCGTTGATGACTATATTTCAATATTGAATTAAAAGACTTAAGGCCTAATCAAACGATGAATAGTTGGAAAGATCAATTTCGGCCGAAGCTTGAATCTTCAATTAATCGTACTTTTTCCTTTCGTTGTAGTCTGTTTGTCATTATTTAACCAAATTATACATGTATGACATGTAAATAAATGATTATGACTTCAAATATTTTGTTTCAATTTTATATCTCGATTATCGCCCATTTTGTTTTAAGTCAAATTATATTAGTTTCGACTTAAAATTGTCTATTTATCACTCTCTCAAACTATGCCACATTACCATATAATATGGTATTTGCATTGGTAAGCTTTCAAATGTCAGGAAATGCATTACTTTAACCTTTTACCGAAACATCTTTCGAAACGAAACACCTTCTCGATCTCGTACTTGTAAAGCTAATTAATTGGCATGAGTTCGTAACAAATCGATCAATTGACATATCAAAATAAACAATTATAAACATTTGACATTAAGTAAGTTATATATCAACAACTAGAACTTCGTCACAAATAATATCCCGCTCATGAAAAATTGCCGTAAAATTATTAATTACGTAATGAAGTCATCGTGACTTTTGATAAATTCAATTTACACAAATTATCGCTCAATGAGCTGCGTAAAAAAGTATAAAATATAATAACATCAATCCAACAATATGTTGTTACCTTTATTACGGGCATGTTCTGTGTTGTTGACGTAGAAAATGATCGAACAAGTCTTCCGCTTCCAAGCGTGAGTCTGAGCAGCTTTGACATCTCTTAATTGGTTTTCAACGGCTTAGTGTTACTTTGGCTATGCACAAACCAAAGGTGTGATAAAGTGGTCCCCATTCATTTTTTATTGGACAGCTTGGGCAATCATGAAAAGGTTTGTGTTAATAGCCCGCATTTCCCAAATATAACCAATCACATTGCTTGTTACTGGTTTGTTTACGTCATTTTGGCGGATTTCCCATATCTGCACAACCTCTCTATTAAGAATATTTTATGAAAATGTTTTAAGATATATTGTAGTTAATTGTTCCCTATATGATAAACGATTTTTTTTTACTTTGGTCATTCATGACCTAAAAGTGAGTTCAGATTTTTTTTTCAAAGAGGATTTACTAAAAGAAAAGAGAAAGAAAATGGCATCCAAGTAACAGATTAATGAGCAAAACTATCTGATTACCAAAAAATGTGTAACAAATAATTGGAGAAAGAAGTCAATAAGCAATGTCCTAAAGATACACATCTACAATGCCCAAATAGTGCAAATAGCCACATGCGCATCCGAAACATGGACCCTCAGAATCGTCGAAACACGCAGACTCGAGGTGTTTGCAATGCGCTGCCTAAGAGCCATAATATAGAGTTTGGGCAAAAATATATTTTCGGGATGACCCTTTCGGTAACACTAGCCAACAGTCAATTTGTGACTGGGGAGAGATCATGTTTTTTTAAGCTAATTTTGGGTCACAGATTACGAATCTGATGTCCAAAATGCTCTATTGGGTCAGATTTTTTTCTATTGAGAGTTGAAACATTTCAAAAATTTCACGATTTTAAGGCGTTTAACGGTTTTTTTCACCATAATTAGACATTTTAAGCTTTCCGGATCGGTATTTAAATGGTTTGATCACATAGAGCAAACAAAATACGATATGTAGTGACATTTTATCATGAAATTCATTCAAAAAATTGACCGTTTAAAACCAAAAATTGATGTTACATAAGCAAAAAAATCAAAATATTTGTTCTCCGTTCCTTGCGTCATATTTTATGTTGTAAAAAAGTATCATGGTATCAGCCATAAACCATCACATATTGAGCTTTGAATAGATACACTCAAATTCTAATATCAATCGAAATTTTCACTCTAGCCAACATAAACTCATTTCCCAAAAAATAAAATTTTGGTCATGGCCGATGAATATAACATATGGTTAAATACAAGTTTCAAAACTAAAAAGGGTACTTTAAATACCCCTTAGATTATTAAAAAGGGAATCAATTCTTAAAACAATTCGTTTTACTCATGTGAAAAACTTATTTTTTGAAGAAACGTGTCATCTCTTAGGACTAGAAAGGCCGAACGGGCTGGTTTGATTTTGGAGTCAGAATTAGATTGGCCTTGCATGTCACATAATAATAATTCCTGATGCCCTATGTTTCTAGAGTTTGAGCTAAACAAATATAAATGAAAACTTTTTGTCATATCCCATAGTTGCTCAAAAATGATGATGCTTCAAAAATATCGGTTTCGTGTCTTTTTTAAAACGTATTTTGGTCCCAATAGTAAATTCTTGATTCAGTGTTCATAATAAAAACAAATATAATTGAAAAAATATTTTCATGCCTGAAAACATCAAAATATATAGCGAGGCCCCGTTTTCACGAACTTAAAGACACAAAATGCCATTTGTTTGCATATATAATTTTATAAACTGGTTTAATTGTATAATTTATATCTAAGACAATAGTTTGGAGATGATTCATGATGAAATATAATTTTCATGAAGTCTCGATCACAGTTGCACAAGTTTGAAATATGGAAAACGTAAAATAACTCAAAATGTACAAAATTTGGATATCGATTTACTCAAAAACGTGAACCGATGGAGAAATTTGGTTTTTATATTCGGAATCAGCGACCCCGAAGTAGTTAAAACACATAATGGTTTGCTAGTCACAAAAAAAGTTTCATTTTGTTGGCTTGTGTAATCCACCTCAGGGGTGCACCTTAGCGGTCGCACGGTCGCATATGCGAGTGTCGTTTGGGCTGCGCGAGTGTCGTTTTTGGTCAAATTTTTAATTTGACGAATATAAGTAATCCCATTTCAGAGAATCAGAATCACTTTCGTAATATACAAATGCATTTTGAGATTGTTCGGATGTATGTCCAAAATTATGTTTTGAATAAAATGGTGTGTAAAACATACCACTAAGTGTCGTCTTAAGCTTCGTTGCTTAAAGGTTGTAAGTTCGTTTATGGATTCTTATGGGTTCATCTTTTAACATACCATATTATAGACGTAATTTTTAACGGATTTAATTTATTTTAGGTTAATTATTTCTCTTGAGGCTCCCGCGAAAATATTATAGGTACATAATTCACGCCAATTTAAACAGTAAAAAGAACACATGGGGACAACTTCTATCAATTATGGCATCGCAAAAAAATTATATTGAACTTCTTCTCAAGAAAAAACGATTCTAAAAATGAGCCTGGAGCATCTCAACCAAAGAAACCGAAGTATGATGAAAAAAAGAAAGAAGATATAAGGTAAAAAACGTTTCTTATCGCTATTTCTTTTTTCCTTTTCATTTTTTGATTTACCCAAGGGGTGGATCTACATACGGAGC
>LQRL01118173.1:0-15759 GCA_001703475.1 Hydroides elegans
GGGGGGGGGGGGGGGGGGGGGGGGGGGGGGGGGGGGGGGGGGGGGGGGGGGACGACAGAACCAGGACAAACTGTCCTGGTTCTGTCGTTTCCCCCCTACTGAAATTAAACAGATTTTTGTAGGGACAACGTATGAAAATGCGACAGAAAGATTCATAAATAGAGCTTACCTCTTTTGACGTGACCCGACCATGTCCCCTTGCATGCGTGAATGGTTTCATATTGGACCAAACCATCTGATGAGCCATCAGCACAACCAGATTTGTAGTCTAGAGATAAAGACAATATATACTTTATTATATTTAAACAAATGATTTCAAATTTTAGCTCCAAGGTAACCGAATTACTTTGATAATGATGTAACTTTGTTTTTTTTTTCTATTTGCCCCCACATTTTTACGTCTTGAAACTGGATGGTTGTAGATTTGGCGTGAGTTATCGCATCAAATCCATCAGGGACATGCAACAGCATTTTCACGAAGTTCTACGATCTAAGTCATTATAAGAGTAATTAAACGCCCACTTTTAAAGGTATGGTGATCTCTAGCCCTGAACAATAATTCTTACCTGTAACGAGCACTTTGGCGTCCGTAGTCGCTATTCCGGCCACATTGGTCACAACGCACTGGTACATACCAGAGTCACTGGGAGTAGCTTCAGATAAAAGCAAATAACCTGCAATGGAAAGCAGTAAGATATATTTGAAATTGGAATATTCGATTTAATAAATCAAAACATAAATAACGTATTTTTATGGCTTACGATTTAGTCTAATAACGGGGCTCCTTCAAATTCATACAATTCACCAGCATTAATTCATATTTGAAATACACACTTTGATATGTTCATAAATTCAAACACTGTTATCATCAATACATCTGTTTCAAGCAATCAAAGTACCATTCAGAATGAAACTGAATCGATCTCGTGTTTTTTGTTACATATTGTACCTGAATCGAACTCGCGTATTCGTGAATCCTCCTTCGATAGTGGTTCATTATTCTTGAACCACTGCACTTTGGGCGGTGGATCGCCCATGGCTTGGCACGAGAGGACGAATGTCACTCCTGAGACAACGTGGGTAAGGGCCTCGGGCCGGATGATGATTCTTGGGGCAACGCCTGAAATTCATCAATTGATATGAAATGAAATAGGGTGCGATTTAAATGAATGATGAGCACTTCATGCTATGAAAATGGTTAAGAGTAAGACGAGTTTTTTAAATAAATCCATTACCACAAAGTTTTTTTAGAAGTGTCTTGAATATTGTATTAGCAATTCACACATCCATATTCGTCAAAATATTTTTCTCCACAATCTTTCTCCGCATACCCAGGCGCGGATGTAGAGGGGGCGCCTGGGGCGTATATCGACCCGTTCCATCAATTAGGTAATGCTATAAATGAATTGATGCCCCATGATTCGGAATTTTCTGATTCCCTGCCTGAACACAGGTGCATTCAATAGATCTCAAATGTGAAACGAATGTCCTGTTCCTACTTGCAGCTTTACAACAGAGCACTCCATCAATATGCGGTCTGAATGAGCACACTGAGGTCTGAGTGCATGACGGCCCCGTGCAATACGCCGCATCGATGCGTCCTTCTCCCAAGCACGAGGGCTTGCGTTGGTTCTGGTGCGGGCACAGGTTACCGATTCCGGCTAGGGCGACCTGGATCAAAGATTTTTAGCAACTTATATTTTGGTAAAACATATAAGAACGAATAAATCGGCGCCTGCTTTTGTAAGAACATGAATGCACAGCTACACATGACGAAGTAAAGACTTCACCATTTAGTTTAATATGAAGCAATTTTAACTCGAAAAAAAAAAATGCTCATGCTTCGATGGCGAATTATTTGACATGGAAATGTGTCATTCTCACCTAGATAAGTTGCTGGACTTTTTGCATCTTGTCGTATACACATTTAGTGATCGAATCACGTATTCATAATCCCACTCGGCAAACAACTTCCTAAGAACGTCCTGATTATGTAGTTTCACGTCCCGACGTCCGCGGCGCTAATATGACGTCGCTACGATGTAAAATAGGAGACGTCCCATCATTGCCTTTAAATGACGTGTTCACGACGTGTTTTTATGACCTGACGTATCAACACGTCCGTATAACGTCGCTAATTATACGTTGTCGCGACGTGTTATTAAAGTCGTCCTTGCAACGTTGTAAATATGGCGTAACCTTAACGTCGCAATAAGACGTTGCAAGGACATTGTATCCTGGTCGGGACGTGATGCAACGTTACTAGGACTCCATTAAAAGACCAACTTATGAATTAAACTTACTGTTAAAAAGCATTGCGAATACCCCTCGAAAAAATGAAAATTTTGATTTTGGACAATCTATAGTTTGAAAATTGTCGCTTTCAAATAGGAATAATATGGTTCAGTTGAATATCTATCATTTTAGAGAAAAATGTATATATATGATATTTATATAAAATATATTTTAGATTTTTAAATAAAAATGAGCGGATAATTTAAATAACGTCAAAAAATGACGTCCCTAGAACATTTATATAAGACGAAAAGCGGACCAGATTAGGACGTCGCATTTAAGGTCTTAGCGGACGACTTTCACTGAATGTTCTCTCAGTGTCAGATATTGACGGCGAACCGACGTCTGAAAAATCACGTCCGGCAAACTTTCACCTGGGCTCAATCTAGGATCCAAAACGGACGTGCGTTAATGACGTCAAACGGACGTGAAAAGGACCAACCTTTGCCGAGTGGGAATCGTCTTAAAATATGCTTACCGGTTCATCCGAAGTCGCATGTCCCACCGAACACGAGCCACACTCGCCACTACTCCCAATATTCACCGCATCTATCGCATAGCATCCGGTCAAATTCCTGGCATGGCGCCAATTGACTGTTTGCAAAATATCCAGGGCATCGCGCTCGCTGCAAACGTGCCATCCAGGGGCGCAAAGCGGTTGAGCGTTTGCAATGTGACCGTCCCAGGTACCTGGACATGCAGCGAGCTGCGGGTTGCTGTTTACGGCGAGGGCGGGGCCGAATGAGCAAATAGCGGAATCGGCGTGGCTGGAAGAGGCATCTGAAAACATTATCATAATATATTCATTACATATTCTATCATAATGTGTTAACAAACGATTACCGTTAAAAAGAATGATGCAAACGCGCCGACTAGGGAAGGTTTGAACATATCGACCCATACCACTTACGCCCCTACAAGTTTCGACCCTTTTGGTCACTTCAGCTCCTTTTGAAACCTCTGCCCCTCATAAAGTCACGTAGGCCCCTCGAAAAAAAAAGACAATTTCGCCCTTACGCTCAAGTGATAGTCAAAACAAGAGTGTCGGACACCCCGACCAATTATGTACAAAATAAAGTACGGATCGCCATCCTATTACTATTACTTGGTTTCACCACTGCAATATACTCAGAGATATTTAGTATTTAATAACAACTGACTTTTAATGATTGCCATTGTAAAATCAAGCATTTATTCGATGATTAATTTCAGTTTTTTTTTCTATCAATGTCAACTGGTTTTGATGCTAACACATATAACAGATATTCTGTGTACGCTGGAAATAGTGTTTGCGAGCTGCGATAGATGACCATCTAAACTCAATTACCTAAAATGAAACGGTGAAACAAAGGAACCTGGGCAATGGTCAAAATGTGTATCTGTTTAATCTGAACTCAGAGAGTATTTGAGGAACCCAAGTCTTACTATTCGAGTAAACCAATAATCAATCAAGAGAGCATCATTACTCACACAAGGCACATGGGGCCCTCCGCCTAAGTCATACATACATCATAAGTGGTCTCAAAACAAAAAGCCAAGGTTGAACACGAGAAATATTGGCCCCTAATGCATCGTAAATGATATGTAAGAGAGCGCCATGTTTATTTGTAGAGTTATGCCGTAACATGACAGCCACAATATATTATTTGTATCAACAAATAAACAACTTTATTTGTAGCACACCACCCGATGGGTTTTGCTCTTAAGTGAGGGGGATGGCCCCAGTTCAACTTTATGTGTGAGATATTGCGGCAATTAGCTTGCCTTGAGGAACACCGTTCGAGCGGCGGCGATATGCAGAGGCCCGTTGAAGTGGAATTCTTTTCCCAGGTACCCATTCGGCAAAATACCACGTTATAGCGTGATAGCAATTTTGTTGCGAAAGACGTTTTTTTCGTGTATAATCATATTGGAAAGACCCTTAGACGTCTACCATTCTGGCCCCTACTACCTCGACCCATATTGTGATAGATTCGACTTCAACCCTTTCGAAAATACACCAAGTCCCCTAACGAGCCGGACTAGCACAAACAGAGACGACAGCTCTAAAAAGACTAGATGGCCTGTCGCAAATGACACATGGCTCGGCAGGCAGCGTCAATGTTTTTTCAACAGGAGTCTAACACAAAAAGGGCCAAAGTATCCGAATCCCAGAATTCTCATGACGTTGGGAAAAGTTTGTACTAAAGTCGCTGACCAAAGCCAATGCCCAGACACGTTTATTTACAACTAGGAAACAATATTCATTTACAATAATGAGCAATGCCTTACGGATGATTAGTGATGAGCTTGATGTGCAAAGTATATCGTTTTTATCTGAATATAGATAAATATATATCTGAAAGTATAGATAATTTATTTGTCCTTTTGTCCGATTGTTCAATATTTTAAAGAATTTAGCAATTAAAGCGATAGTTCTACTACAATTTTAAGAAGCATATTAATTTTGAGAATATTGTAACAATTAAGGCCTTTCTTGTTATAATTGATGTTCATTTACAAGTTGAAAACCTTCAAATCTATACTTTTGTCATTGCAAAATGATACGGGGTATAAGCAAGCTATGCACAAATTTAAAAAGCATCAATGGCATTTTGGTAGAGTTTATCATAACCAGTTAGATTAAGTTGGTGTATTGCTATCGCTTGGTTTAATGAGTGCACCATTACAAAATACCACGCAAAAGTTCTTTGTATAATAAATATATGCGTGGAGTTATTGAAATTAATTTTATTTATAATAGAAAAAGGGCAGGGGCATATAAATAACTTGCAATTAAATCAATTGAGAAATTAATGATTTGAAATATAATTAAATGTTCTATTCGACCCAACATCAGTTAAAATATCACATTGCATCGTACTACAATTACATAAGAAAATAACAGCAAAACATCTGAAATGATAGGGCTAACAACTAATACATGACAATTTATGTAATTTATTTGATTTAATTATCATGTGATTTTATACCTTAATTTCATCCCTATTTCATTTTTTGCCTGCATATCATTAGACTCAATTTCGTACCTTGTCACTAAAACGTGCGACATAGGGCTTGTTCACACTGGACGCGACACGCGACAAAATACTTATATGTTCCTTATAAAACTAGCGACAGAGAATCGCCCGTTTTATAAAGAACAAATAAGTATATTGTCGCGTGTCGCTTCTAGTGTGAACAAGCCCATAGATTTCGATATTGATATCATCCCCGATCTAACACAGATAAACATCACCTTTAAATTAACCCTTTCTTTTCAGGTGTCAAAATCAATTCGATCACCACTGTTTGGCTCCTGTGTAATTAAAGACAAGCAATTCCATTATGATTTGGGAACCCCGGTGGAACATCGCTAAAGATATGTCATTTTCCCCACACCTTTTGCGCATAAAGTTAAGTTGAAGTCATTGTTCCATAAACGCTTTTGGAAACAGATAACATGTTATCAATGCGGGAAGCCTTGAATAACTTTACAGATAATAATAGCAAATAAATTTTATCGCCGTTTAATTCAACTACAGCATTTTTTTTTAAAATGAAGCGAATAAATTTGACACTGATAGGTTTGGAAACACAATATTCTATCCATTATGGCTTCCTATGGATAAACGAGGGTTTAGCAGCTTGAGAATAGCTTGAACCTGTATCAGTTGATCAAACCAAAAACACCACGAGAGAATCTATATAAAACTGATTAGTAAAAATAATGTTAATTTAGCTTTTGTTTATTTTTATATTTACGTCGCTAATATATTCGGATACTGTTTAGTATATCTTTTTTTATAGAATATATAGGAATATGAAACAATTCTTTTCTAAACGTATTTCCGTATATTTTTTTTAGTTCTTTCTTGCTCATTTAATTTTTATGTTTGCGTTGATTGTCTAATTCTTTTAAAAACTATTTTACACCGTTTCCAAACTAAAACTGCATTAACAAAATACACAAATAAAAAATAACAATTCTACTCACTTAAAATGTTTGACTGAAAATGCATTGTGTATTCGATAGTTTAAGAGTTTCCCATAACAACTTCACCGTAAAAAAAATGGTTAGGGGGAAAACACCTCGAAAAGCTCTCTATATGACCTGGCGCTTAGAATAAAAATACGTTACCTGCTAAACTAAGTTGTGACACAATACTCAGGATAGAAAATATCCAAATAGCATTTGATCTTGGGGTCAGCATGTCGTCAGCTCTGATGTGAAGATTCTTTCAAAATCTGCAAGACGATATAAATTTGGCTATTTTGCATTATACCATCGTTAAGAAAATTGCGCTTAATATTTTTTTTTTCGGAGAGAAGTTGTGCATCATGAGAACATTAAGAATGCTATCAACATTATTTTCCTTATCAAATGTGATTTTTGATTGTTTTTTTTTTAATGTTTTTTTTTTAACCAAATGTGTTTAATGGATTTTAGGAATAGGAAGTATGAGGCAAAGTCGGGGCAAAATCACAACTTTGGAGTGATTTGAGAATTCGAAAGTGGTTAGAGATCGAGGGGTGGTTTAGGTAATTGAATCAACAGACATTAAGCGCTTCAAGATTTGTACACTGTTATATTTTGTTGGCCCTTATACGCATCTTTTGTTGGTTAAAAGGGACGGCTTACATATAAGTAAATGAAGTTACACCACTAATACAAACAAACAAATCACATCCACTGCGGATTTTCAATAATATTTTTACTATACAAATTTGCAAGTTAAACACCACAATTGATAACTATAAACATTCGTATTATCATACAACATAACATTGTTTCGCCAAATGAACGTAACAAAAGTGTGTTCGGAATGTCCTATAAAAACACATGTAATAAGCATCCTGTTACTTATTTCAATATTTACGCCTGATGACACAATTATGCTTATATCTTAATTATCGCGAAACAATAGGAGCCCGGGATATGCTATGGTTAACACAGTCAGTGTTAGTGTTATCCTGATTTCGTTTTATTTTCGGATTTCTGTCGATCACTATTAGAACCTTTAAGGGTCTTGCGACTCTTGCATTCCCTTTTCCAAGAGGAGTGAAATTAATTTATATATATATATTTTTTCATGCATTTCGTAAAAAAAACTCCTTATGAGGAAACAGAGGGCTGCCAGATAATCAAGTTGATCAACGAGTTGATGAGCAATACCTTTAACTTGAGAATATGCCTTTTAATTCCTTTATAACATATATCTTAATGAGACAATATCCTAATCAAGGATTTGTTTAAGAAATACAAATGTTAACCCTGGATCCTTAACATTTAACGGGAAATCATATACAACGCTCGTTCTTTTTAACAAGATTTGCACTTTTCAGCAAAACTGGGGGTAATATGATATCTTATTTACCCAATATACACCTCGAGGGGAGGGGAAAGGAATTCAGTTGTTTGTTTGTGGGTGGTCATATATTCCAGGCGAATACGCTTGATTTCACAAAATGAACCATATGCTACAAGGTGATATTATTAAGTGTTGGGTTAGGGACCCAGTGATTTGATTAAAGTATACATGAAATCTAAGGCATTCTATGTGCATGCATTGTTAAATGTACAATAAAAGAAAAGAGAAATCTGGTGTTCACAGTTCTCAAATACAGCTGCGTTTACATGCTTAGTCTTTTAAAAAGTACAGTGCTATAAAAAGTATAATAATCTGACTATGATATATAAAAAAACATATTTCACAAGCTTCAATCGCAACAAAACGATCAAAGGCCGAAATTAATTTAAAGATACGCGGGACTTGTTGTTTTTCTTCAGTCATCATTCCTCTTGTATTGATAATCTATATTTTCTAAAAAAAAAAAAGAAAATTGGCATTCGATTTTTAATCTGATTCATTCAAACAAGAATACTAACGTTCGGCAAACGTCTATAAAGGCCCACAGTAGCACAACGTCTGAACATTATTTCAACCAATTCGGTGCACCTCCCGCGACGGAATATCACATAAAAAATGATTAAAAAATAGATATGGGAGAATATATAAAAAAGGTTATGACAGACCACCTCTACCCCTTGAGCTATAATGTTAGAGTGCAATTATAATATTCTTTTCTATTAAACATAACTTGACATTCGCTCAATTACCTGCTCATGTACAATTAACCAAACAACCCTTGCACGTTGCTCAAAGCGCATTTCGATATATACCTCCTTTAAGGGTGCCTATCCTATTATTTTTTGGTATTTTATTATAAAAAAAAACTCTGAAGTTACGTTCGTGCAATAATGCATGTAATGCAAAGTTCTAGTTTGAGTGTATGTGTAAGTTTTGCATATCCTAGCTCTAAGCTTCGACGCTATAGACAGTGTCCTATCAACTTAATTTAACTATGTTGAAATTATTGGTCTTGAATTATTAGGATATTTCAAATCACAGCGAATGAGAGCATTACTTTTCACAAAAGTGTTTTTTTTTAGTTTTGTAACTCGGACACTTTCACGTATCATCTAACTACAGCATTAGACCATTGCCCTTTCCCAATTTTCCTTTCAATATAAAGCAGCCCAAACTGTGCTCAATCTCTCGTTCCTTTAAAAATCCACCAAATTTGTTTCCGACCCAAAGTGCGCTTGTAATGACCTGGCAAAATTGTTGTTTAGTGATAGATATAGTGTCAGAAGGAACTGTTAGAGGCGCACCTGAGAGTGCTTGTAAAACACGGATGTCGACATATTTTGCTGCAAGAATCCATGTTCTGTGGAGATATACTATGTGTACGAATGGTATGTGCAACGCTCAAAGATACGATATAAATACCACTATAAATCTTGATAACAGTTGCGATCAAATTATCTTTACATATGAATTAAATTTCGGTTTGATGATATTGTTGCTTATTCATTATTTTGCTTGAGAAAGAACTTTATATGTTCCGATGAATTCTATATTGTTTTTTTTTAAAGAAAACGCTATTCATATGAATCGGACCCGTAAATATCAACTGATATTAAAGACAGAAGTCTTGAGAATAAATTATATGAGTAAATTAAAATACATAATAATAACATAAACTATGATAATAGAATCCAATTGACACAATATACATCCATACCTTGAAATTGCCAGTATCTCAGAGTCTATAAAATGCCCATAAACCCCCCTTCTATTTAACATCTGAACCTACCGTTGCATCAGGTCAGATATCCCCCTCAGCACAGAATATTCTTACAACGTCACAAAAAGAGAGCGGTTGAATTTGACATTTCGTGTTACACAACGTTACCTCTCCGTCACGGAATAATATTGTTTCGACTAAAATATGGTCATTCCGGTTCAATAAGTTTTGTCGGGACACATAGAGAGCCATCTTATTGCAATGTCAGACCAAACTTGAACTTACGCTAAATGAATTACGTACTGCCATTGAAATCACAATTTTTCAAACGTCAAAGACGCAGACTACTTATGAGAAAGCGACCGGCGATTAAACGTCTCTTCGGTTTCGGCGACGTCTTTGCGACGTTGAAAACGTATACACCAATATATCGGTTCAAGACCAAACTGAGCAACGAACAAGCTTTTGTCCTCATCTATCTCTCCCCATCTTCCCTGCCCGCGGCCAAAATGCCAACTCTGATTTATGTAATTATCCTATAATGATATATCCGCTCATAGATTTCACGGTTGTGATGGTGGCAGCAGCTATATGAGTAAGTGAGAACAGTCTTGCGAACAAAGAGGAACACCCCACGGCCTTAATATTTTAATGTTTCTATTCCTTTTGAAGTATAAATATGTTAAATATCAGCAGTTTTAAATGGATACACACGTGTCCAATTATTGTACATAAACTTTCGTGCTAGATCAAAACTTGGTTTTAGGAGAAGGACGAAGCATATCCGAATTCATATCCCACTTAAAAGTAGTTTTCACTTAGTTCGACAATTTCAAATCATAAATATATGTGAGAATGATCAGAAATATAACTTTTGTATACCAGTTTTAACGATTTTATATAATATATTTTATTGACCGCATGTAATCAAACAAAAATAGTAACATGTTTTTCTTGTTGGCCTCGAAAAATTGTAACTACACGAAAACAGAATTGCAAAACAAAAAGCGTTTTTTTTTTTCGAAACCCGGGAAGCCGGGAAGCAACTCAGATGCGAAACGGTTCGTATGGTGCTCTTTCTATTTCTTGGCAAACGTAATCATAACCTCGTCTTTTATAGGTTATCATATATGCCACGAGTATGGAGCATTTTATGGGAAACTGATAATTAGGCAAATTAAAAGCTCATATCTTACCAAGTGAATCAGTGTAGATATGTGGGAAGTATTATGTTGCTTCCGTATAAACTTATTAACACTAAATAAGAGTATCATTTAATGTTTTCTGGAAAATATTGCTCAGATGTCTTTAGGTCATGTATTAATGGACTGGCTATCTTACTTAAATTGATTAAGATTCAAAGTCTCGTTATTTCTTCATAATAATTATTCGGTAAGCAACTTGATTTTTTAAGGGTTTTCAGCGTTGTGCCCACCATTTTGTTATATTCATGCACAAAACAATATTATTACTACTTAGTTATTTTCAGAAAATTAATTTTATTTACCCTGTTTTACCAGTTTTCATACGTCCCTTTACACCACCGACAACCACCAATATAGCCATCCATATAAAACTTATAAATGAGGAACACATAAATCATAAGTTTCAAGCGCATCAATCCATAAGTTAATGTCTACGATCACTTATCTCGCAGCGGTTACGCGTTTAACGAGAGGGTCCTAAGGGCACATCTGGGACCCCGTTCCTTCTGGCTCCAGGCCTCGATTTGTCCAAAAATACGTTATTACGACGTCGTTAAAGGATACGACACATGAGAGATGTTGTTGGTATTTGGTAAATTATGGAATTTTGCGATGCAATATCGGAGCAATGTAATTGTTATCTCAGAGTGGGGTGCAACGTTGCAACGACGTTGGTTTGACGTTCGCGGTGAAAAATGACGAGTAGCTTATGACATAATTAACTAACTTGCAAACGTAAAAACGAGATGCTACGAACCTCTTACCGATCGGGGATAAACCGGGATTCTGTTATGACGTACACCATCTATCTTTAGCATGATAATGAACGAGTCCCTGGTCACTCATAATGGTAGCTTGTTACAAAAGAACTATCCGTAAAAAGCCAGGCTTTACTTTTCAAATCAATCATATACTTGGAGAGATATGGAGCGAGAGAGAGACAGCGAGAGAGAGAGAGAGAGAGAGAGAGAGAGGAGAGAGAGAATGAGCGATAGAGGGGGACATGGAGATTGAAGGTAAGAAAGAAAGGGCGACATGAAAAAGGGAGAGAGAGAGAGATTGGAAGAGAGATAGAATATGATGATGTTAAGAGTTCTTGTGAATAATAGAATAAAACAAACAACGAAAGAGAGAAGCAATATGACCACTCCTAATAACCACTTCTATCAACTGCTTTTGCCATGACCTTCCTTTAATTATAATCAAACTCACCCCTCACGTTAACCAGCAACTAAAGCTTGTTCCAAAATACTTCTGTTTATATAATTTATTTAGTAAATGTTTGGCGCACACGGCCATGGTCTTAAATTATGCTGCTAATTGACTTGCAATGAATACTCGATGATCGATACATTTCCTGTTCCGAAGACACTCGACTTCAATGATTTCCCAATTGGCAGGTTTCGTTCTTACCGGCAAGTCAAAAGTTGAAAACGGGAACCGACGGCATGACGACGTTGCTGGCATACAGAGCTTCATTGGAAGCTAGTCACGCGGGTGCATCGGTAAAGCGTGACTACCACGTCGAATGACTCCAAAACATTACCATGACGTTATAACGACGTCGGCAATAAAAGATATAGTTAAAAAAGATTTTCATATTATTTAGATGAAACCAAAATGAAACTAAGGTATAGCCTAGGTGTTGCACGACGTCTTTCCTAGTGGATCCAATAAGCGTCTGATTGCTATTCCTACTATTATTCTGCACTCCCTTTAGTCTTTTTCTATGGAACCCATATGTCTCTTAAACCACTCTTCTGGAACCTCATATTCGGGCTTGTAGAGCGATAAGGAATTGTTTTTCGTTAAAACAAAAAAAGGAAGAAAAACGGAAGAAACGAGAGATAATGAAATCAGCAGATGTAGTAAATTGAGACTATTGCTGATTTGAGACTTACAATTTCGAAAGTATGTCAATTGTATGCTCCAGTTCCGGAAGTTTTGTTATTATGTATTGAATTTGTGGTTTTCTATTTAGTCAACAATATATTTAGAAATTATTTAGGTTATTTCTAAATAGAAAACTAGCTAATAAAGGCTGAAGTTGTATTTTTCAGCAGTAAATTAAGCTGAACATGCAAAAATAAAACTATTAAGCATAGAGTCTATTGCAAAATCTGTCGACAGCATTTCAAGATTATCAATGTATTTTAAGCAGCATACCGGTGATGATGCTTTTTTTAAAATTAGGAGTTAAATCAGTGATACAGCCATATTTTTCAAAATCAAATTCACATAGATCAGCAATCGAATAGCATTCGCCAATTCGACAAAGAACGTTAGTACCTTCTCAAAAATAACACACGATTCCACGTTTGAGGAAAAAAATGTGACCATACAATATGACAGTTTTTACGACGTTAAATTTCAATGCGATAGTGTTTCAGCATCATCCATGTCTAGGTTTTCAGCGCGAGGGACCACAGAGGAAAGACTGCCCGTAAGACGTCACTTTCCGACTTGCGTCGTTTTAATTTGGACATATATGGATGTTTTCCGGACGTCTTCTAATATCGCGACGTCGCAATACCGTTTCTACATTCGCAACTAAAGGACGTTTGGAAAACAATCATATACATCCAAATTACCGAGCGACTTCTTGCTGTGTAGGCTAGAGTAACGTCGTGCGTTTGACATATCGCAACATAACGAAATATTCGTCCGCTTACTCTCAAACACTTAAATGTTACACGTTATGACTCTATATTTTTCACATCAGATTAAAAATATATAACGGCAACGAATGAAGCTCAAATAACGACTAAACCTTTTTTATCACGTTGCGTGACGTGTTGCCAATCGGGTATAAGAGTGTGACTAACATGACGCAACGAGCGGAGCAATGCAGAAATCAGAAAAGCGGGACAAAGGCAGTTGACTACAAAAGGGGACCAAAACGACACATTTGGGTGAAGTCAAAAGGATGGCCAATTATTTCAAAGGGACTCATTTAGCGGAGCACTCAAGGTGGAACAATGCTTCCATAAACGGTGATTTGCTTATTGTTATTATGAACCTTTTTGCTCGGGAAATTTGCGATGAGGAGATTCTTAGATGCCAATGGTTGCTATAGAGGCGGCTTGTGGTTTGTTTTGAGACAAATTGGTATCGCTTGACATTTTGCTTTGACTTTTAACATTGAGTGCAAATTAAGCATTGGCTTTGTTGTTTTTTGCAATTGAATACAATTAATTATTTAATCTGAATGTGTATGAAAAAATTATACACGTAATACAAAGTGAATCGAACTTTTCTGGTTAAATTGTATCAGTATGTTGTATAAATACACTGTATAGGGGATTTATGCATTTGTTTTTGCAGATTTCAATTACGTTGTAACAACTTGATAATTGTGCTGTCCAGTTGGATTGCTACGGAACTCGATAAACAAGAGAATATAGGAATAAATTATCGCAGCTATTTTAATTTGATTATATTTTCTTACAATATCACTGCAATCGCCTTATGGCTAGGCCACACTAGCGATTTTCGTCGGAGACGGGATCGCCGACTGAATCGCAAACAATCGCCGACTAAAATCTCAAACCCGGCCACACTTAAGTGTGTCGCAATTGCGATTAAATTCGGGGACTATCGGTGGTCCAGCTTATTTTTCATATGCATTTCTGAAGGGCACCGCACGACTTTTTTCTAAAAATATGATTGAAACATAAAACCAACCGAAACACGGAAATATGTAATAAAGAATCTAATTTCGAAATATATATATATATTTTTTTTTACAAAAATTTGTTCCTATTTTTGTAGATAGATGATTTCATTTCGCTTTTCTAGATAGCTAGATTCTGAAAAGGAATACATTTCATGAAAAATTAAAATCAAAATACTTGTATTCACTACCTGTTATCAATTATATTTCAATGTAGCATGCTTAGCTATATATCTCCGAATAAAATAAAAATAAAAAAATCCTCGAGGATTTGTAAAAAATAGAAAATGTTTGAAGAGATGTCCCATATATTATGATAGCTGGAGGGAAATATTTGAATGTTTGTAGATTTATCACATTTTCTTTTTCTGTTTTATTGCATATATGCAATCTTAAGGTGTAGACACATAGGATGAAACAACCATTTTTAATGGTTGTTTCATTTTTGGAAACAACCATTTTTTGGCGTCTCGGAAAGGAAACAACAAGGAAACAACCATTCAGTTAAATTCTGACCTTGTTGCAATTGCTTTTATGCCACTATATTTTGAAGTGTGACGTTTATAATTATTACGTAACAATCACGTTTTCTAACAATTGAAAGACAATTGTATGGCTCTGTTGTCGTCAATTATCGAGTTTTCAATTTATTTGCATGAAGATTTGATATCATATTAACAGTAATTCATTAATAAACTAGATGGATGGTGTGCTTCTAAAAAAGCACAATTATCTGCAATCTTTTTCTTTCCTATATTTAAATATTATGTTTCATAATCTTAATTAGTTTTTCTCGAGAACTAATTGATCAAGATTCCATTACATGTTCTATCTTTGATTTGATTTAGATAAAACGAACCCTTTGATCTAGAAAAGGGTCAATAAAAAGGCAGAATATACATAGCTACTTTGTTACAGCTTTATCAATTAATTGAGTCACAATATAGATGTCATATTTTATTGAAACATAAAGTTACAATAATTGACTTCAAAGCGAAGTGAGGTACTGGACATGACGAGTATCGATTATGTGTCACAGTGCTTTTATATAGCGAGCCTTTATTGATGACGTCAATGACGTGTGCAGTATAAGTGACACACCTCTGTAATTGAGCCAATTAGGGGCCAGGGATTCCACTCAGTGGTTTCAGCAAGGCGAAGAAAAATGACATTTAAATTTAGGGGTGGGTGTCTTAAAAGTTGAATATCTTCTATATCATTTATAAAATCGTTATCAAAATATCCTATGTCCCACGTTCGATAGCTCGTTTATATTAATGTTTATATATAAGGGTGTGTAAGGATTTGTAATATATAGAAAATCGATGCACGGGAACAAATTGAATTTTATCGGTTGATTGCAATATCTGCATATTTTCGTAAACGAAAAGATTGCAGATAATGAAAACTTTTAAAATCAGAATACGTGAAAATATAAACGCTTATGTAAATGGTTGTTTCATATGGTTGTTTCATCATTGTTTCCATGTCACAACGGAAACAAGGTGGAAACAA
>LQRL01118198.1:0-16014 GCA_001703475.1 Hydroides elegans
CCCACCCGCCATATCCACGACTCATGGTTCCCTGTTTAACTGATCAGCTAACTTGATGTATTTGCCATGAGTCTGCTCATTGTCAATGCAATATCTGAGTTGCTCATAACATTGTAGTTGTAGTGTCAAAATGCTCGAGATGTCTGTAAAGGGTTCCGTGCATGACAAACACATTGTAGTAGTTTTAGCCGTAGTTGTAGTAGAAGTAGTAGTAGTAGTAGTAGTAGTAGAAGTAGCAGTAGCAAAAAGTAGTAGCAATAGCGGTTGTTATGGTAGTGTCTTCAATGGAAAGAATTTCTAGATATTGTGGAGGGTTTCGGGCACATTATAGTAGTAGTAGTAGTAGTAGTAGTAGTAGTAGTAGTAGTAGTAGTAGTAGTAGTAGTAGTAGAAGCAGTAGTTGTAGTAGTAGTCGTGGTAGTAGAAGTAATGGCTGTAGCACAATCTTAGCTGAAAACATGTTCGAAATATTATGGAGGGTTCCGTGCATTGCAGGTCTCAAATGGATTGTTGGTTAATAATCGTTATTGAGAGAATCCACTTTATGCCTTTAACATGCTTATAATACATAAGACTTTGTGGCTTTTGTAAAATTTTCTGTAAACTCATTTAAATACTCTTTCCTTAACATTCCAAATTGGCGCATTACATTGTGGTTGCTGTAGAGTCGAAATGAAAGATGTTGTGAAGGGTTCCATACACAATATACATTCATTTAAACGTTTTTTGTTAAAAGAAAATCATGAAAGTGGTAGTGTTGGTGTTTGAGAAATAACACTTTATGCATTATATAAAAGATCTATCCTACGGTAAATGCTTATTGTGTTATTTTCGGAGAAACGTTATTCTTTTGCATATTTAAAGGCTTAATTGTGTCATATGCCAAGGGTAAGGGCTCTGGTGCCGCAATTTTTATTATTCGCAAAATGTTAAATATTAAAAGTAGAATGTAGAGCATGCATTGTCATTCAACTCTTGATGCATTCAATTGCATTAATAGTATTACATATAAAACAAATATGGTTGATATATAATGTCCGGTATGAGAAAATAACAATGTTATATCCATGCTAAATTCATATTTACACAATGTTATGTTCATGCACCATTCCAACCATATAAATTCATGCAAGGTAAAGTATTGAAACAGTGCAATGATATTCATGGAAAACTGGATATCTAGTCACTCTATCATATCGCAATATAGACAACGGTGGAAAAACTGATGAGATAAGTTGGTAAACCTGTACTTAAATTCTAACGTTTTTATCTGACACATCATTATGACTCAATGTTTACAATGAGCCCTTTTTGATGGTCCATCTTATATATTTATACTAGTATGCTAGCATCAAAGCTACAACCTGATTAACGAACGAAAAAAGTATAAGAACGAATCGGAACCTAACCTTTTGAACATATGTATGAACGTAATTTTCATAATGACATCCTGATATATTGAAAGCAATTTTAGGAAATTTATCTCAAGATGTTTGTTATCATATCTTTAGGGCTAATCCCCTTCCCGTCCTAGTTTCTGTAGATATGTTTGGCATGTAAATTGAACAGCATCGATTATGACCAATTAAACTTTTGGATCCCGGTTTAGGAAAGTTTGCGCACGTGAAATGAACGACAATCCAATTAGAAATGTTCTTCATATATGTTTCATTTAATCTGTATGTCAACTTTTAAAATTGACAAGCTATGAAATTCGGGATCGTATAAGTAAACGATCCCGCTACAGTTTATATTATTTGTATGTGCTCATATTTGTATATATGCCTACTATTGATAGACCAATTTGAGGAACAGACAATCTCATTATATGTTTGACTTTTATATGACCCACAAGTAAGATTATACATGGGCGGCATTGTTTGTCCTGTATGATATTCTTTCAAACATCGATTTTCATGTACAATGCTTAAGATCTCATCGTAAAAAGGTTGCAAACACAACATGTAAATTTCGAATAAGTTTTCCTTAATTTATATCAAAAAGATGAAAAACATATAAAAGTAACATTACAAATTTCGAATCTAGTGGTGTAATTTTTATTGTTATATTCGAACTAGAAAAAAAGTCAAAATGCATTTAAACAGGTTGCGACTAAGAAAATACCATAGAACATTGTTTTGCATGTGAATAATTTCGTATGTCAGCATGTAAAATGTCATAAAAGAAATATGTAATTATATGAAATGAAAATGCTATCAAATATTATTCCAATACAACTACATGTAAGTGCGCGCATCGTTATCGCAACGTGCAATGATGTGCAGCAAAATCAGCAAACCTGATAATTTCAATGGACGTTTACGAATCACAACTCATTATAATACAAATTTAATAAAACTACTAACTCCGATTACCAAATATAAAGATATTACATAAAATGTTAATGAATCAATACGTTAATATCATATTTTTAATTCATTTGTTACATGATTCTACTATTTTCTTTCATTTTATAGTAGGTTTTATTTGATTGTCCGATTGTCCGATTGCTTGTCGTTTTATTATTTTTTACAAAAACATATATCATCTATGACGCAACAAGTTACATTGCTTTTCGCGCCATGGCGGTAAATTATTATGTTAATTGTCCACAGTTTGCCTTATCCAGTCAAGACTCTCTACGACTGTGTCTGGGCGCGTCGCGTTGTAGTTTAAGCAAATTGATGGTGTGAATTAGGCAATACAATATGATTGATAATGCATTGGTTGCAAAGATCAATATGGTCCCGTTTTATGAGTCACATGTTTGTAACAGAAAATCTTGCGCGAACACAAAATCGCACTTAAAACCTGCGAAAATATGTCGAATGATTAACTATGTGTTTGTACAAATAAGGTGACAGGAGTTTTGTTCATAGCTTGTATTTAAAGGACGTTTGGCCCTCGCATACGTATTCGGACTGTGTTTGCCGCCTTTCTCATTATGAACAAGAAAACCCAGTAAGTTTCAACTAAAATTCATATGAAAATATGATGTTTTGACGATAGCAAGGCTAAATTGAATATTGGCACACATCTTTATCGTAGATTCTAGACCATCCACTCCCAAAAATTCTAATGCGTTCATGTTCGTCCCATAGTTGAAAAGGTGTAAGTATACATATCAACTGGCTATTGGTATGACCTTGACATAACACACTTGGCAAGATTAGTGTGATCATATGCATTAGATCATATTGCATAAGCACAGTTTAGTCTATCTTTGATATGGGAGATTACTTAGATCAGGTCTGAGGAAAATATCAAGTTATTGCTTTGATTATTATAATCATAACACATGAAATTATGCTCAATTAAATAAAGCTGTTATTATCCTTCAAATATATTCTTGTGATCAAGGGTTTGATCCCGTAAGTGACATTTTATAATAGAGGCATGTAAGAAAGTTTTTCAAATATTAAACAAATTATGAACGTGAACTATTCATAGAACGTATTTTGCTGGATTATTGTTTTGTAACATTCAATTTTTTATTTACGAAAGCTATAGAATTAAAGTGTCAGAGTGGCTGGACTTGGTAATCTTTTTTTGAACCCAAATTGTCAATATGAGTTAACCAAACGAAAATGTGTATAAGCTATTCATTCCAATGATCAATATTTCAATAAAGTGATCATTGGGAATATCTGAGTCAAAAGTTATTATCCTTATGTGTGCCTTATCCTGCGACTATAGGATTATTGATACAGCTTGTAAGGTTGGGTTTAGTAGATTGCATTGCATTTAATTGTGTAAAACACAAATAATGTATATTCTTGCATTAGTATAAAAAACGTTATCGATAGTTATAAACATAATATTTGTAACAGGAGTAGAGGTTGTTTATATATCACGAGTAAGATTTGTATGTAGAAAATATGGGATTATTTATGGAAATTGTACAGTTTGATTTGATCACAAATGAATCAATTTAATAAACGAATAATGTTTTAATAATAAACTGACTTGAAATGTTTTGCATTGTGTTTTATTTGCAGTTAATTAAGACACAGCATGACTAGTGAACTTATGAAAGCGTGTGTTGACAAAGACATCACGAAACTCAAAACGCTTCTCAAATCATCAAAACATCGAAAAACCATAAATGGTGTATACTCATGGTCTTTCAGTGACTCAAAAGAGTTTTCTGTTCTCAACTATGCATGCAATCAAAACACACATGATTATGTCAAAGTCCTGCTTGATAACAGTGCCCGCGATGACATCGAGGACACCGACGGCAGATTTCCCATTCACAATGCATGCATAAGTGATATAGACACATTAGCCAAAGTAAAGATGCTCGTTGAACGGAATGCTGTCAATGTTAATAGAAGAGAAAAATTGAAATCAACACCAATTATGCTTGTGAATGGCAATGATACTCTTGAATATCTCATACGAAACGGCGCGGGCATCGATGACGTCGACGAGAATGGTTGTTCAGCATTACACTATGCGTCCTTTGACCAACCCATTATTGTAAACATATTGTTGAGCCATGGTGCCAATATCAATCTGAGTAACAAAGACGATGATACTCCTCTTCATGTCGCAGCGCAAGCGGCAAACCTAGAGGTCATCAAGGCACTGGTCGCTTTGCCATTATGTGATGCCAATCTAAAGAATACGGATGGAGAAACCGCATTAGATGTTGCTCGATTAAAAGTTAACGATGATTGTGAATACGACTCGGTCATTGAATATCTTGAAAATTTAGTTATGAATCCTGTCGCACTACTTGGAACCCGCCTCAATAGCATGAATATAGCATGTGATGTTTTGAAAACTGCCAAAAATAGGATGAATGAAAGTCAGTGTAGGCAATGCGACGAGCTTGCAAAGAGAGTCCTAGATTTGGAAAAGCAAATGGAGCATGTCTTTAATGACAAAAAGAAAGGTGAAGCACTGAGCAAAAGGGATAGGGAACTCATTCAGCAACTTCAAGATGAAAACCGCAAACTCGACGAGCAAATCAGACAACTGACCCTGGCGGTTGAGAACATAACGGTCACAACAGTTGCGGGGCCACCTGAGACACAACCAGCACAAAATGAATACGATGGTGAGTGAATATATGCCCTAATGTATTGTCCTCCTTCTATATATATATATATATCTTGGCGCTTGGGTTTACGCATCAATTACTATATAGTTGTTTTCATTTGACATTAATTGCCAAACATAAAGCCTGATTACTTAAAATAATTCTGATAATATCTTAATAATTGAACAAAAATATAAATATGTTTTTTTTTTTTACAGTTTTCTTGTTCCTTTTTAACATGTTTTCTCATTGATTTGATATGTGTTTACTATGGTCTAGGTTTGTTTTTTTTTTGAACATTCATTTATAAGAATATTTAAACTTATCGATTCAAAATGCATATTTACTTTTAAATCATAGCTAAACTTCTGGCTAAGGCAATTCGCAGCTGTTTCTACAGGCTTCTCGATGACATACACTGGGATCAGCATGCACCCTTTCTCTTCAGCAAGCGTGCCCTCAGCCGCAACGAGTATGAGATAATTACAGCCAAGGAAGGGAGCAGGTCGAAGGTAAACTATCATATAATACAACATAAAATAGTCTATTTTACATCTCGTCTATTTACATGAAAAATATGGTGTAAATATTATTTATAGAAAATAACAACGGATGGTATATGTTTCAGTTGGAGACAATGCTGAACTTCTTGCTTGATAAGAAAAATCCAGCTTGGGCACCATTGTTCTTAGAATCCTTGAAGATGAGTGGAACATGCACACCATCTGCAGGATACATCGAAGAAGAATGTCGTCGACCAACACTGGCAGCAGAGAAGACAATTGTCTGAATAGCATATTGTGATTATTCTCATATGGGCAAATGCAAAAAAGCTTGCTTACAACCTGGAGACAATATAGTTTAAACTGCCCCATTATTAAGTATAATGTGAACTATTTGTTGAGAAAAAGAATAGATTAGTATATTTCAATAGAGAAAAAATAATGGCACATCGTTGTATTTTAAGTATATTTTGTACATGCCTTTCTTAATATTCTCGTGCATGTTCTTAAGGTACCTATCCTCAGCAATGCATGTAGCCTAAGCACAATTGAATATCAATAAAATTATATTATAGCCTTAAATCTTCCAGGTTAACCGAACATCTAAACCCACATATATTTAAAGCGTGTTATGCATACTATTGTAAGAAAACTTCAAGGTAGCAATGGTTTCAGAGTGACGTTTACATTGAACAGCTGCGATGATTATAATAAATGCGACCTGTTTATTATTATAATCGTTTATCAGTATCATTATTAATTATCGTATTTTTTATAAATAATGTCTTGATGGAGACGATAAGTTAAGTGTCCTTATGATCGTCGTTTTATAGGTAACACTTATGCATATCATTTGAAACTAGAATGATAATTACACTTTAGGCTGTGGGTTTAATGTTAATTTGATCTCTCTCTCTCTCTCTTTCTCTCTCTTTTACTTTGCATTCGAGATATGCTAATACTTGACACTGTTGGCACAATAAAACCGTTTACACATAAAACAGGTTGTAAAACATTATGCGCATTGGGAATTATCTCATCTGCATATAGCCCTGATGTGAACTTACGTTATTTAACATATAAATTGTTAATGTTGAATGGATATTATGCATAATAGAAATATATGAAAATATTTAAATATATTGTATAACAGTTTGTATAACAGCGGGAATCACCATTTGAGTATATACATGTAGGTATGCTATAGGTTGCTTGATTCGTAAACCCCACTTGTTCTACCGCTGTCTCAAGCAACATAAACACATCAATTTTGTGAAAAAAAACATGCATTCTATTAATAATATCAAACCAAACAATGCTATCTACTAAATCGAATAGTATATATATTATGTGTATGTGTAAAGATTCATAAAGAAGGCTTTATTCTTGCACTGTAAATGAAACCCTGTTTTTAAGCGTGATAAAAGTTCATTAAGATAACATTTGGAGGATTAATGAATACAATAACAGAACGGACTGGATCCTCAGCTTCGTAAGGCAAACGGTTTTAGGACGACAACGCCAACAGAAAACTGTAATCGGGCTTGCTCCTGACGTATTACCATTGCTTCATCTCCGGATCACGTAAAACAGGCCGAGAAGGAGACACAGATCCGAGGCAAAGCCGAGTCTCTTGAACTGCCCACGCTTTCTGCAGAAGTACTGTGTGGAAAGGAAACTCCTCCCCTGCTGTTCATTCCAGCTCGGACAAAACACGGACAACAACAGTTACGGGTAAGAATTCAATTGACGTACACTGAACGAACGAATACGGATGCCAGGGGTCGCCTTCGTCCGTGGGTGAGATCATTGCATCTCATTGTTCCGTTAACGCTCACTATAATGGGGCTGAATTGTCTTTTCATGATAGGCTAAAGTGCTTTGACGAAATATAGAAGTGTCATTTCGAAAATGGGCTGACGGGGCCGAAGTTGTAGGGGCCGAAGTGGTAGGGGCCTAAGTGGTTAGGGCGGAAAAAATCAATCACCAGTTTATTTATTAAATGTACATTATATCATATTGAATAGTACAGATCAGACTAGCTTTGTTATGAGAGATCCCTCAATTTGGCTTCAAGGATAATAATATCAAGCTATTGCAAAGATTACTATAGGACATAAATTCATGCTCAAATCAAGAACGCTGTAATAATCCTGTTTTCATATGCGGGTGATCAATTGTTTGATCACTGAGTTCACATTTTGAATTTTGTAATAGAACCATGTTAGACTTGTGTTAACAATTGGAGAAAATGTTAGATTGATTTATTCAGAGAACGTTATCTCTGGATAATACTTTGATAGGTGTATATGTTAATATTTAGGCGTTTCTACCTGTTTGCATAGGGTGTTTTTTTCACACACGTTTAATGACATTTAAATTCATTTTACAACATTTCTACAACATGTTATCCTGATATATTAATATGCCTTAATTAATGTTAAACAGCTGTGCTTTTTTTCAGTAAGTAATGATGTAACATGGCCAGTAAGCTTATGAAAGCGTGTGATGAGGAAAATATAACAGAACTAAAACTGCTTCTCAAATCATCGAAACACCGAAAAACTATAAATGACCTATATTTATGGACTTTCAATGACTCAATCAAGTCACCTGTTCTCAGTTATGCATGCTACGAAAATACAACAAACTTTATCAAAGTCCTGCTTGAGAACGGTTCTAGCAATGACATCCAGGACACGGACGGCAGATTTCCTATTCACCTTGCATGTTTTAGTGATATAGATTCGCTAGCCAAAGTCAAGATGCTCGTTGAACGCAATGTCGCCAATGTTAATAGAACAGGACATTATAATAACACCCCAATCATGTACGTAAAATGCAATTATACTCTTGAATATCTCATACATAAAGGCGCGCGTGTCAATGACGTCAATGAGGATGGTTGCTCAGCCTTACACTTTGCAATGCCTTACAATAAACCTATTATTATTAATACACTGTTAAGGCATGGTGCCGATGCGAATCTAAGAGATATTAATGGCGACACTCCTCTGCACGTTGGAGCGTATAAAGCAAACCTGGAGGCCATCAAGCCACTGGTCGCATGGCCATCATGCGATGTTCATTTAAAGAATAATCATGGTGAAACTGCATTAGATATTGCTAGATCAAAACCACATAAAGATCTTGACTATGACCAAGTAATCAAAAATCTTGAAGATGTAGTTATGAATCCGGTCGCACTACTCGGGACCCGCCTAAATAGCATGGTTATAGCTTGTGATGCATTGAAAGTCACAAAAAGAGGGATGAATGAAAGTCAATGTAGACGATGCGATGACATTAAAAAGAGAGTACTCGATTTGGAAAAGAAAATGAAGCAGGTGATTAATGACAAAAGGAAAGGTGATGCACTGAGTAAAAGGGATAGTGATCTTATTCAGCAACTCAAAGATGAAAACCGCAAACTCAACGAGAAACTCCGACAACTGCACCTAGAGCTTGAGAGTATCAAAAGTAAAACAATCACGGGATCAACTGCGGAAAACAGCGGATATTCTGGTTTGCTTAATAAGTTCCTTATTGTAAAGATTTGTACACAATTTGAAAAAAAAATTGTAGAATAAATGATGCTTAATATGAACATACCAGACATGATATAACGCTGTATTATGATTTTATTTCACACGTTTTACCAAAACCATTTATCTAATATATTTAGATAATTTAATCAAACTTTTTAAAAAGGAATACCATTTACTTTATGTCTATTCATAAACTGCATCACCCCCAATAAATTGCATTAATTGTGTATTAAGAAAAGCATTTGTTAATTTAAAAATGCTATACTGACTATAGCGGAGATTTTGGCAAAAGCAGTCCGAGGCTGTTTTGACAAGTTGCTCAAAGACATACACTGTGACGATCATGCGCCCTCACTCTTTGCCAAACGAGCATTAAGTCTAGATGAATATGATCAGGTCAAAGCCGCGGTCGGAGGCAAAACAAAGGTGTGAAGTTAAGTAAAAGTGTGTACATATAATCTACATGAATAAGTTAATATAATTTTCGTCTTCCAAATATGCTTTCCCTTGATTGTATGAACCGTAAATAATTGTTTTCAGCTGTAAGGTACACTGACAAGCTTGTTCACAATTGTTGTTAATAACCGCATCACATATATCTTTTTTTCTAAATATTGCTTAAATATGCCGATTCGTTACCACATGTTGCATATACGTATATGCTAATGCATTTACTTTATTTATTTATTTATGATAATTTTTATATAGCGTTCTATCAATAACTTGCTCAGAACGCTTTACAATATTAAAAGACAATGAACTATAATAACATTCTATAAACGTAAGACACAACAAAAACATTTAATTTAACATAAAATCTCAATTATATATTAAAACCATAGCTTAAACTAACATTGCGTTTGACAAGCATATAATCACTATGTATAACATAAATCAACATTAATATGCTACTTTAAAAAGATGGGGTTTGAGACATTTTTTCTTAATCCAGGCAAACTATAGGATTCGATCTCATCAGGCAAAGAGTTTCAAATGCGTGGTGCGGCCACACTAAATGAACGGTCACCCCATATTTCAACTTTGATTTTGTAATTTTCAACATGTTTTGGATAAAAACCTGAGGCGATTGTCTTTTTCTAATGGAGTTAAGAGTTCGGCAAGATATTTAAGGCCATCTCCATGTAGGGTCTTAAAAGTTATTAAGGTTGATTTATAGTATATTCTCTATTGGACTGGAAGCAAATGTAGAGCTTTGAGCTTTGTCGGTCACTTGATCGTATTTGTTAAGGCCATATATCAGTTTAGCGGCCGCATTCTGCGCTTTTTGTAGTTTATCCAGAGATTCTTGTGGTATACCAAATAATCAACTGTTGCAATAGTCCAGGCGGCTGATGACAAACACGTCTAATAGATCGCAGTTTTCGAATATGAAAGTAATCTGATTTTACTACTTCTGAAACATGGATCGTCATCTTCACTTCCTGGTCAAGGTGTACGCCATAGTTCCGGGCGCAGGGAAGGGAAGTTATGGTTTCGTCCCAAATAGTTATTGCACTAAACGCCAGTTTAGACAATTGGCGTTTATGTCCAAATATAATATACTCAGTTTTATCTATGTTTAGTTTAAACGGTTGATTTGCATCTATTCAGAGACGCCCGTATACACCGTTCGAGCAGTCCTTTTGCGGATAACTGGTCATGCACTTAAGATGCCCTGAATTATTAACATAGTTGTGTGTCGTCGGCGCCCCCTCCTTGTAGGAAGTCTGTAGACAGCTCGAAGCGCTCGGAGCGCTTGTTTTCTACTATGACTTGCTGTGACCGTTGCGACAGGTACGACGTCATCCGCTCTAGCGAGTTGCCATCGAATCTGTATTCCGAGGATAGTCGAGAATACTCTGAGATCGAGGAGCGCCATGGCTTTCACGTTTGCGTTTTGACGTTCGAAGCCATGGAGGATGTCATCGGTTACCTTTAGGAGTGTTGTATCAGTGCTGTATGTGCGATATGCAGCCTGGAGTGTATGGTCCAGGTTATGTTGCTGACAGTTGGCGGACATTTGGCCTATTACTATTCTTTCGATGACCTTGGAAAGACATGGTAGATTTGATACCGGCTAAAAGTTCTTGGCGGCACAATATCCGCGCTTGGTTTCCTTAAAAGGGGCATAACCAAGGCCTGTTTGGAGATAGATGGCATTATTACAGCTGATTAGCTCCGATTTATGATAAGGGTAATCGTCGGCAATAGTTCATTCAAGCACTGTTTTAGGATATCCGTTGGAAGAGGATCCTATGCGCATTTCGTACTGGGAAACTTAAGAATATATCGTTTAATTTCATCTTAACTGAGTTGTTTGAAATCTAATATCTTGGGTGGGGTTTTCGGACCGTCAGGTAATGTCCCGCTGAGGGTATCTAGTGTACAAAAGCGACTTGTGATTTATTTTCATTTTTTTCTTTGAATAAATTGGCGAAATCATTGGCTACTTGTTCGTCATTAATAGTGCGTGGGTATTGATTTGATTTCGGTTTCTTTTAAGTATGTTGAATGCATTAAAAAGAGATTTAGTGTTGCAATCAGCTTTATTTATCATGCGTTCGAAATATTCTTTTTTTTTCAATTTCGATCCAATGGTTTAAGCGTTTTTTTATCCGTTTGTATTCTTTGAGGTAATCAGGTGTTTGGTTGCTGTGTAGTCATCTCTCAGAGGAACGGCGATTGCGTTTTTCTCGTATAATATCGTCATTAAACCAAGGACAAAGTGGTATCGATACTGTTTTTATTCGATCGGGGCGTGTTAATCGAGTATGCGTTGGAGCCGTTGGTTGATTTCGTTCACAAGTGTATATAAATCTGTTATATCAGAATCCAATCTATTGATTTCTAATCCAATATCTCGTTGTTATTGCGAAAGGTCGATATCCTTGAGGTTTTAGACGAGCATTTATTTTTACTTTCGAAGTTCTGTCTGCTTAAATCAATGTGATATATCACTGAGATGTTTGTCAGAAAAAAGCGGGCTGATTAATGGACATCCGGTCATATTTTTTTAGTAACAACAAGATCTAGACAGTGGCTTGTTATGTGAGTTTTCATATTGATGTGCTGCTTGAGATTAAGTTTATTCAAAATATATATTTCACTGTAGCGGGGTCTGAAGAATTATCCGTGTGGATGTTGAAATCTCCCGCGACAACAAGGAGGCTATTATCCAGTGCTATATTTTCGAGAAAAGCAGACAACTCGTCGAAGAATTGGCGATTAGGTGTTCCTGGGGTCGGTAAACACATGCGAGCCAGAGGAGACCACTTGATGATATGGTTTCGATGCATTTTGTTTCGACTGTTCCGAATTGGCTTGTAGATTGCACTTTTAGATTATAAGCACATTTGGTTACAATCGCGGTTCCACCCCACGTTTTCCAATTCTATGTGTATGGGTCAAAACTTAGCCGGGCGGGGTGATCTTGTCGCACACGAATGTGTTACCCTCAATTAGCCATGTTTTCATAATTGAAGACAAATTCCGGTTTTTCCTCAGTGATAAAACCAGAAATGTCGACAGTTTTATTCCACACTGATTCAGCGTTCAGAGCTACCAGTTTGTATGGGAGATTTGTTTTTATTTGTTTAGCACAATTTATTTGCACACAGTTATATTTTTCAAAACAATGGGTTTGTGTCCCATTTCTGGCATATTGCTCGCTGGTCAACATATGATTTTAATTGGTGATATTGTGACCAGATTCCGTCTATTGACACCATGGCTTAATTGACGATTGCTTGAATATTGATAATTTCTATTGCAAATCACATATATTGGACTTTCTTTGACCAGACCCCAATCGATTTGGGTTATTTGAAACGCCAATTTTGTTTTGCAAACCATTGTTAAATTTTAGACAAGCAGATTGATAAGTTTTATCCACCGAAACTTCATATCTTGATAGAGTGCATACTGGACACTTTATTGAACAATCCGTTGACTGTACAATTATTCTTAAAATGTGTGTCACTTTTTAAATAAAACTCAAATAATAATTTGTGCAATTTGAATTTTATTTCTAGATGGAGACCATGCTGAATTTCTTGCTCAGAAAGAAAAATCCCGCTTGGGCACCGTTGTTCTTAGCATCACTGAAGAGCAGCCCAGCTTGCATCAAATCAGTAGAATACATCGAAGAGGAATGCCGCAGGCCTTCACTCGCCGCTGAGAATACGATTGTGTAACGTTTGCTGTGGGCTTGGATTTCCACATTCGGATATATACTTGCTGTTTGATTGTTGAATCCAGTATATCGTCGTATTGTAAATAATGGCAACAAAAAAAACGTTAATTTTGTTTGAATCAATAAGGTTCAAAGGCCAAAAGTGAGTAAATGAATATATCGAAGTGGGTAACAATAATTGTACCGAAAAAGTCGGTTATTCGATCAAATGAGTGGCGAAAGGACATTGAGAGCTATGTTGCATAACTATTTAGTTTAAGCATGAACCTGCATCAAGCATTTTAAATATGAAGTGAACTAGCATATCTTATCATAAGTATCGTTACATTTAATGTTTATTCCTGTCTTGTGACTGTTTCATTACCATTGATGCGGTGGATGAATATGATAAGCTTGATGTGTAATGTAGCTGCTTGCTGTTGTAATTGAATGTTCTCTCACATTTGAATGTTATATATTATATTGTGGTATACTTTATAATCAATTTGTATGTTTGTTTATAGTTCAAGGGCGATATGCACAAATGTGCTTCGCATGCAATTGACATTTTGCACAGAAAGTGTTACATTTAGTAAGATTGATAATTTATATAAGGTATTGGTCTAAATTAAACGATGGTGTTACTTTGTCATGTAATTTGCTAACATTGATGCGTATACGCCGTGATCTTAAATTGTATCTTGACGAATATTTTTAAAAGGATCCATAAAACAAAACTTATGTACTTATCGTAAGCTCTAATGGGTTTGTCTGTATCAGTTGACATACATTATTGTGCAAATAATTAATGTTCCATGGGTGATTAGAAAATGTAAACGATGCATTTTGTTTATAGCATACATGAGCTTTATGTTTTATATAACATTTATACACATGTATATAGATATAAAGCTAATCGTCATTAGACAACGATTGTTGCATGTACTTGTAATTATTTTTATATTTATGTTACCCTAGTGTAATTTTCAAATACTTTCTCAAGAATATTATTGATGAAAATATTCTTTTTTCAAATTTTAAATCAACGATTTATCATAGTTACATATGTTTTTAAGAGGACCTCGCTTTAAAGGAGTTTCATTTAACAAAACAATGTAAATAATTTATTTCCTGACTTCAGCATTATATGAAGCATAGGAAACCGCTTTGTTATGAGAAATCTTTTCAGCAAATTCACATTCGCAATTAGTGTTCGGGCCGATGACACAATGGTATGTCTTATTTATATACTCTCTCTTTATAATGCGTGTAATTTGATCCTTTTATAGTTCTTTATATCTGGTTTTAAGAAAAATAGCAACAAATCAAAAAAGAACAGTACGCTATTGAACCATTTGATCTGAAGAGAATACAATATAAAATTGCTGGGTATATGTCATTTTAATGATGTGAATACCATAAACAAAAGGAATTAAAATAAAACTCTAGAAGAATATCAAGCCATGTTTCCAAATTGGTAAAAACACAAAATAATGCTATACAGAAAGATTAGTGAATTGAAAAGTCTCCCTTTGTCAAAAATGATCTATTATACAAATATCTTGTGGTTTTCGGAATGTTCAATCGACAAAATAAAACTCAGTCAAACGATTTGGTGTAGTAACACACGTATGGAGCTTTAAGTGTTAGGTAAAGCTGTGCAAAGATTCTAAGATTTTCATCTTATTCATCGTTATGATTTAATGCTAACCAGGAGCCGTTTTAGTGTGCCATTTTATCTTATTATTTTAAAACATTATTTTGCATATGAAAACTTTGGTATGTCAGCATTTTAAGCATCATATACGAAATGTGTAATCATATAAAATGAAAATAATAGTAACTATCATTCCAACAACACGACATGTAAGTGCGCGCATATTCATTGGAATGGGCTATGAGGTGCGACAGGATCAGAAAATAGTAATCAACATATACAAATATGTGCAATCCAAATTAAACGGTATGGGTAAATTGAGCAGTAGACAAACACACTTGAGCGATTATCAAACAATCGCTTAAAGAAAATTGTATTTGGAAGTTTCACTCATAGAATACCGCAAACAATACATATACATATTTATGCTATTTTTCCAACGTGTTTATAATGAATGATATGTTGCTCCAGGATTATTTTGCATATTTCACACCGCTGATTTGCCTAAACTTAAACGCTACGCGAATTTATACGAAGATGTCTGAGTACCTCAAAACGATCGCATGATTATCGCCATGTTGGTCAAAGCTTGTATCTAAAGAATATATTTTTTATGTGTTTTGGACTATAAGATTATAGGGTTTTTGGTCATCGCTTGTATTTAAAGAACGTTTGAGCCTCGCATACACATTCAAACTGATTTAATCGCCCTTTCATTATAAACAATATAACTTTCGCATCAAGTGAGCACCAATACATGAAGGCGATGAGTCATGGGAAAGATAGTGTGGCCAAAGACATCATCCAATCAAGAAACGCATGTGAAGCCAAAAGGCTAGGAAAAAGAGTCATAACAGAAAGAGTATGGGAAACCGAACGACTCGAAGTCATGAAACAGATAATACGCAGGAAATTTGAATGCGTTCCCAGATATAAGACATGAACTAATGAAGGCCAAATTAACAATAGTGGAGGCGGTGCCTGGCGACAACTTCTGGTCGTGTGGGTTGTCTAAGGAAGTGGTTGGGTGGTGGAACCCTGAAAACTGGCCAGGTAGAAACATCATGGGAAACCTCCATATGGAACTG
>LQRL01118199.1:2226-14659 GCA_001703475.1 Hydroides elegans
GTGAAACCGGTCAAAACATACTACATGCATTAAGAACATATAAATCATTACACATGTACTTGAACGTATGTTCCAAGAGATAAAAAGACCAGAAAATAAATGCGAGAAAATAAATAATAAATGACTATTAAATTAGAATAGTCTACATGTCATCAAACATATATGTTTTGCATTTGGCTATTAATTGTGAAACCTGTCAACCAACAAGTTTTTATTAAAACTATCAATAATGATAAAAAACAATAATGAAGAAAAAACAATAAAAAGAGAGAAAAGGGCTTTGTGAACTATCAGTGGACTGCCATAATGGCACAAAGCATGCGACCCACGTTGAGTTTGAGTATCTACTAATTCCCCCCAAAAATCATATGTTTTATTTTTATTGTTATTTTTTGTTGACTTTTAGTGGACTTTTGTCATGACGTTGACTGCCACAGCGGAACTTGCGCCAACCATGCGACCCACTATGAATGCGAGTGTCTTCAGGGATTCACAGGAACCCATTGTACACTGCAGCATTGTATCAATGGCACCACGTGTCACAATGATGGCGAATGCGGGTATGTGGATCAATCAATCAACCAATCAATTAACCAATCAATCATTTGACAAGTCAATCAATCAGTTATTCAATCTATCTATCAACTAATTAACCACTCAATCATAACGGGTTTTATGGGGACGAACTGCACACTATACCGATCAGATCTCGTGTCAAATTGATGGTGAATACGGGTTTGTGGATCAATCTATCAATCAATTAATTAATTAATCAATTAATCGATCATTCAATCAGCTAATCAATCAATTAATTAATCAATCAATCAGCTAATTAATTAATATATCAACTAATTAACCACTCAACTATAACTGGCTTTATGGGGACAAACTGCACCCTGTAGGACAGTATCGATCAGACCACGTGTCAATATGATGGCAAATGTAGGCCTGTGGATCAATCAATCAGTCAATTAACCAATCAATCATTTAATAAGTCAATTAGTCAGTTAATGACTCAATCTATCAACTAATTAACCACATTAAGACTGTATCGATCAGACCACGTGTCAAATTGATGGTGAATACGGGTTTGTGGATTAATCGACCAATCAACTGATCAATCAACTAATCAATCGATCAGTCAATCAATCCATCGATCATTCAATTAGTTAATCGATCAATTAAGTAATCACTCAATCAGCTAATTAATTATTATATTAATTAATTAACTTCTTAAGTATGGGGACGAACTGCACACCGTAAGACTATATCGATCAGACTACGTGTCAAATTGATGGTGGATACGGGTATGTGGATTGATCTATCAATAAATAAATCAATCAATCAATCAGTCAATCATTGAGTCGATTATCACTTATAGATATAGTATTGATAAAACCAAGTGTCACTATGACGGTAAGCGCGTGTATGTGGGTCAGTAAATTAATCAATCAATCAATCAACCAATCAATCAATTATTTTTTCGAATCTGTCAATAAGCATTGTTATACCGGTAACAACTGTGTTCTGCTGCATCACACAACACATATCAATATCAACACTGATTATGTGAAACAATCAATTAATCAACTAATCATTAATCACTTAAATCACGTTCATCATTACGGGATATGCGGAGTCTTACAACGTGTATACGATTCATTTTAATAGCATTGTCATCATATCATCAACTTATAATATTTAGTATTTATCTAATATTTGTATTTGTTTATTTACAGGCGTTTTGGTTGTGAGTGCACGCCTGAATGGGAAGGACCTTCATGTGAGATCGCACGAGAACCGACATGCTACGGCGTGGATTGCGGACACGGCCAATGCGTCGAGTTGTTTGACGGTAAGAGATTAATAAGGACAATTAAATATCAATTAATTTTGTTAATTATGTCAATTGAGATCCGAAGAAGTTCAAAATGCCAATGCGTGGTCACGGTCAAAACATCAAGTTGTTTGACGGTAAGATAGTTGTTTTATTGGGATTACGGTGGCACAAAAAAGGTAATTTTATTTTTTTTTGGTTAATGCATTGAGTTGTTTGACAGTGAGAGATTAATAAGGACAATTAAATATCAATTAATTATGTAAATTATGTCAATTAAGATCCCAAGAAATCCTACATACAACGGCGTGGATTGCGGACACGACCAATGCGTCGAGTTGTTTGACGGTAAGAGAATGTACAATGTAAGAGACGAATAAGGACAATTAAATGGCAATTGATTATGTAAACTCTGTCAATTGAGATACCAAGAAATCCTACATACAACGGCGTGGATTGCGGACACGACCAATGCGTCGAGTAGTTTGACGGTAAGAGAATGTACAATGTAAGATACGAATAAGGACAATTAAATGGCAATTGATTATGTTAACTATGTTAGTTGAGATCCAAATAAATCCAACATGCCAAGGCGTGGATTGCGGACACGGCCAATGCGTCGAGTTATTTGACGGTAAGAGCATGTACAACGTAAGAGACGAATAACGACAATTAAATTGCAATTAGTTATGTAAACTATGTCAATTTGAAATCCCAAAAAATCCAACATGCTGCGGCATGGACACGGTCAATGCATCGAGTTGTTTGACGCTAAGAGAATGTACAACGTTTAATCGGGCTAAATAATGAATTGAGATTTGAGATGCGTTTTATTATAATCCACGGTAAGGGATGAATAAGAATAATTAAATGTAAATTAAGTATGGTGCAGAAACAAATATAAGATTTAAGTAATTGCCATTCATTTTCAAACCGCCAACGGTGTTTGCGAATGTCAGTGTCATTATGGTATCCAAACGTTGACCCAATTTCACCCTTAACACCACATTAGAATCTACAACGCTGAATTGTGCTAACAGTGGTGCAAAATGTTTATCAAAAGGGTATTTATAATACCTTTGTAATTTTCAGGCGAGACCAACGAATACGAATGTCAGTGTCATGACGGATACACCCAGTCAACCCCATCTGACCCTTGCACAACAGTGCAATGTACAACGTTGAATTGTACTAACGATGGTGCAGAAACAAATTTAAGATTTACGTAATTGCCATTCATTTTCCAGCCGTCAACTGTGTTTGCGAATGTCAGTGTCATTATGGCATCCAAACGTTGACCCCATTTTACCCTTTACACCACAGTAGAATCTACAACGCTGAATTGTGCTAACAGTGGTGCAACATTTTTATTAAAAGATTATTTATCATACCTTTGTTTTTGTCAGGCGCCACCGACGAATACGAATGTCAGTGTCATGACGGATACACCCAGTCAACCCCATCTGACCCTTGCACTACTGTGGAATGTACAACGTTGAATTGTGCTAACGGCGGTACATGTTTGGGCGCCAGTGGTTACGATCCAGAGAGGTGTGACTGCATGCCCGGATACTTGGGTGATAACTGCGAAAGTAAGTTTCATGATCAGTGTTAGCATGATCTGATGTTATTAGATTGAATCTCGTTAATATATTCTTTATTCTTTTTGTTGAATAACAGTTCTTTTGTATTCATGATTCATTCGTTTTTAAGTGGACGGTAAGCCTAAACAGGTAAAAAAAACCCGGTAAACTCCATTTATCAACAAAATGTACGGATGGATGTCTGGTGCCTCAACTATGCTAATTAATAGATTGACTTCGTAGTTTAGCCGATTTTTCTTTCGTCAATTTCCTATACATATATTGTATATTTTTATATAAATATTATTATATTTATCAACAAAACGTACGGATGTATGTCTGGGGTCTCAAATATGCTAATTAATAGATTGACTTCGTAGTTTAGCCGATTTTTCTTTCGTCAATTTCCTATACATATATTGTATATTTTTATATAAATGCTGTAATATTATAATACATATTTCATACAATATGCACCATTGTTCTTTCAGTTGCGACATGTGCCCAGATCGAATGCCACAACCACGGAGAGTGTGTCGTACTTCCGAACGGAGGAGGTATGTTTTGATTATATTAATATTCAGAGAGCGCTTTTTTCCACATTAATCAACTTGCTATTTTCACTATATGTTAAAAAAAAAAAGGCACCGCAAGTTCCTTAGATACACTTTGAGCGTTAATAGGTCTAAAACGGCAATTGCAATGCAAGTTATTTTAAGTGTTGCAAATTTCAAACAAAAAAGAAGGTTGATTTACAAAATATTGAATTTTAATATTAATTAGTTCAAAAGATATCAAATAAAAACAAATTTCGTGATATTTTTCCTCATTTTCATGCAGGGATCGTAATGTGTCTTTGAAAATCAACTAGTCCCTTTGTATTTGCATAGTAGAATTCTATCGATTCGTAGAATGTGCTTTGTCTTAGAATAGTAGATTTCTATGAATTGGCAATGTATTTGTGTCAACAGGGAGTCGCTTCTTAATGGTTGGGTGATTATACCAATAGAGGCTATAATATCTAAAATATGAGAAGTGATTGGAAAGGACAAACCATTAGCTAGAACATTTGAAAGAAGAGAGGGATTAGACAATTGGTCCCAAATTATACACTCGGCTTAATCTCAACCTTATCCATAAAACCAATATAGAAGGGAAGGCAAAATTCTAGGAAAAATGTTATGGTCAGAGCGAATAATTGCATGACTGACAATTGTAAATCACTCGTTCCCCTTAAAGTTATAGAATTTAGTCTAATGGTATACCCTTCTTGTCAATAGAATATAGTCTAGACACATCCAGGGGTCCCTACACCAAGCGAACATTTTAAAAATTCTGCAGCTTTTGGAGGCCATATCTATAGCAAATCCTACCACTATAGAACCAAATGATGCAGAGATATCATTAAAGTAAACAGAGATATTGTTTTGATACTGAATTGCAGCTAGAGAATGATTTTGTGACTAAATGTTTACTGCAAAACCGATAGGAACCTTTTAATATCTGCATAGAGTTTAATTCATAAATGAGAACTGAAAGCGCTTTATGAAGAGGAACATGATATAATGATGATTATCAATCATTTTATGTCTTGGACTTCATAATTAGGTAAATTCAAATGTCATGACATCCGTTTAAAATATTGCAAAACTTGACCTTTGACCTGAATTTGATCCATTTTTGTTCTGCATAATAAGGTCATTGCATCTGCTTTGACCCTCATTTCATACCTTTTAAAACTAAATTTGTGACCTGAGTTTGATTTTTTTTGCATTATCATGTCAATGAATTTGCAATGACCCTCGTTCCACCACTTATAAGAACTTAAACTTTGACCTGGATTTGATCCATTTTCTCTGTATAATTAGGTCAGTGCATCTGCCATGACCCTCGATTCACCCACACTGGCGGTGCTGACGCAGTACCCGGCGATTGCGCACTTGAAACGCAAAATGACGTCACTTGCCAAAATGGCGGAAGCTGTGTGTAAGTGTGCCAGATGGGAATAGACAATAAAAAAAAATCACCGATTACGCAAAACCTCATCATGACCTCATGCTGACCTCATGTAATTTTCTAATAGGTCACCACGAGGCCATGAGGTCATGATAAGTTTTTGTGCGAGCTGGGATATTAACCAAAACTACAAATAATTTACTGGGAAAAAATAGAAACAAATAACTTACAAAACAGAGCTTTATTAAAATATTTTTCAAATTAATTTATTAATCGTCATCAAAACAAGTTTTTATGACAAAAAATATGAGGAAAAAATTGATACTGACACGTGAAACAGTATGTTACAAATAATAACACGAATCTAAATCCTATATATAAGGTTTTTTAAGCAAAATAGATGGATAAATGAATTGATAAAATCCTATGTAATTAAAAAGCTAAATCCTATATATAACATTTTTTAAGCGAAATAGATAGATAAATGAATTGATAAAAATCCTATGTTATTCTCTTGTTTCTACTTTTTCCAGAGACCATTGCACAGCAAGCCCGCCCTGTGTGTGCCCCTGGCCCTACGTGGGCGATAATTGCGAGACCCTGGATATTTGCAGCGCCGAGCACGATATTTGTGGATCAGGCACCTGTTATACGACGGAACGCGCAGATGGACGCCGTAAGTAGCCCGATTACCTCATGAAACCTCATCATGAGCTAATGCTGATCTAAAATGTACTCATATGAGCTCGGCGTGAGGTCATGATGAGGTAATGTGTATATTTGTGGATCAGGCACCTGTTATACGACGGAGCGCGCAGATGGACGTCGTAAGTAACCCGATTACATAAAAACCTCATCATGGGCTCATGGTGATCTAGAATGTACTCATATGGGCTCAGCGTTAGGTCCTGATGACAGGCGCGGATCCAGAAAATATTGAACCTGGGGGCGCAACAGGATAAATTATCGGGCTGAACCGGGGGTCGCAAATTTATAAATTTATATTTTTGTCTTTCATATAAGAGCGAACACAGGGGGGGGGGGTTCGCCGGATGCGCCCCCTCTAAATCCGCGCCTGTTACATACAACCTCATCATGAGCTCATGCTGACCTCATATGAGGTTATTTATAGGTCATCATGAGCACATGACGAGGTTTTTGTGTAGACTGGGAAGGGCGTGGTATTGCTTCGACAAAATCAGTAGCTGTTTTCACTATTTTCTACCTCCTCCAAAAATATGTGGTTGCTGTGGAACAACGTTTTCATTGAATTTATATTTCGTTGGATACATAATAGAAATTTTCCGAAGATTCCAACCTGGGAAGATAGGGATTATAAATTTGTTCTTTTTTTTTCAGAGTATATCCTATATTTACAATTGTATTTGCCATTCCTTAAAACACCGTTTGGTTGTTCTATTCGGTCCCAGTATCAATTAAATTAATTAAACGTCTAGAATGCTAATAACCTTATGGCAGGTTCACCTAAGCAACTCTTAAAAACACCAATTGTTGATGACATGAGTTAAACGGTGTGCATAAATATAATATTATTCATGGCAATACCTATCGTTGATATATTGTGTTAAATGATATGTGAAGGAATCTTATTTGGCGTAAATTTCCGAAAGCAAATAATATTTGCACTTTGTCATATCTTTAAAAAGTGTTTTAAAGGAATAAACCTTTTCAATCCTCCAAATGGTAGCAGTTTTTATTCGTCTATGCGTGTAACCAAACTGTCATTAAAATCGGTAAAAAACACGTTTTGCTTTACTTAATAGGTGAAAAGGTGGTATAATTCATTGCAGCTTATATGATGATTTAAATGGTGTGTGAAAATGTAACTTAACGCTTGGCAATGCCATCGTTAATATAATATGTTAAATGGTGTTTCAATTATTTGTATCAGATTACAAACGATGCATCGGATTGTGTGGCTGAATTCTGATGCAATTATGACAATGGCTATATTCTTAATTTGAAAATTCCAATTGAATGAGTAAAATGGTGTGTAAAACTGTGCACTTTCTTTTAACCAGATCGATGCAGCGGGTTGTGTGGTGGAACTCTGGTGCAATTATGACAATGGCTATATTCGTAATTTGAAATTACAATATATATAGTAAAATGGTGTGTAAAATTGTGCAATTTTCATGATTCAGATTGGTGCGCCAGCGATGCAGCGGGTTGCGTGGCAGAATTCTGGTGCAAGTATGACAATGGCTATATTCTTTATTTGAATATTACAATATAATTAGTAAAATGGTGTCTAAAACTGTGCAATTTTCCTGAATCAGATTGGTGCGCCAACGATGCAGCGGGTTGCGTAGCGGAATTCTGGTGCGATTGTGACGACGGGTTCATTCCTGATTTCGACACTGGCGTCTGTACTACTGCCCTCTGTGACACGCACTTCTGTCAAAATGGCGGCTCATGTAATGCGGACCAGCTGTCTTGTGATTGCCCAGCGGGAACCAGCGGAGACTACTGCGAAAATGGTGGGTAGCTAGTCATTTAAGCTATAACAGGTTAACAATATCGTAGAAAATACATATAGATGTTTCATGTGAAGTTAAATTGATTTAGGCCCATCAATACGGGCCCATTAATGAACAGGTTATTGCATATTTTATTTCATATTTCATGTATATTTATTGTGGTTTAATTGAAATTTTGGGTTAAAAACCTTTGGAGGAATGTGCCATCATCGATCACTGCCAAAATATCCAATAGATAGTTTTTTAACTGCATGTTACCGTTTGTATAACATGTTCTCTCATCTATGTATTGTACTCCTACCATCCACTCATCTGTAAACAACGGTATGGTGTGTAAAATGTGCCACAATATTTATTTCAAATTCTAAGTCAACCTTAGGCAATACAATGGTGTGTAAAATGTGACAATATTTTTCATTTTTAATTTTCACTGAGCCATTGCCATTGTAATACAATCGTGTCTAAAATGTGACACTATTTAAAAAAATTTCAATCAGCAATTGCCATCGGCAATACAATGGTGTGTAAAATGTAACACCGCTATGTTTATACTTCGTTTTCAGTCGACCATTGCTACGAGCGTGACTGTACCGGAAACGGCTTTTGCCGCGTCATTGACGGTACCTCGTACTCATGCCAGTGTGATGACGGCTGGACGGGACGCGACTGCGAGCTGCAACGCTGTACTAATGACGTCACTTGTTTCAATGGCGGTTCTTGCACGTGAGTATACTAATTTGAGCACTCTTGAGTAATCTTGATGGCCGTGTACTTAAGGGGTTTTTGAGATTATGCGGACGGATGAACGGGTAGCGACTTCGAGCTGCAGCGCTCTACTTATACTTATGTCAAGTGTTCAATGGTGGTTCATCTTGCACGTGAGTATTGAGTAATATATATCAGTGTAGTTTGCTGAGGATACTCAGTTAAGTAATTGGGCGTACTAAGATGTTTTGAACTTATGTCTGGCTTAAGCGGGTATGTCAGAGAATGATCTCTCACAACACGTGCTACAATAACGGGTCTTGCATGAGCACATTTTAAGGAAACTTATTGGTGTACACGATTGTAATTTTATACTTTTGCACTGGATGAGTACTAGACTAATAAAAAGTATTTGAGAAAATATATTTCGTACCTAAACCAATATATTATTTGGAATCATCACTCATTCTTATTACGACGCCTTGCATTTGCATTATATTCCACAGAACCACATACGGTTGCGAGTGTGCTTCAGGCTGGGGCGGACCGTCATGCGAGATTGAATACACTCTGCTGTGTGAAGAAACGGCCTGCGTCCATGGTGTATGTGATGACTCATCCGGTTCAGGTGGGTGTTATATGAATATGAATATGATGAATTTGAATTATAGCTTGATATGCATAATATAAAACGAGTTAAATGGTGTGTAAAAACGACACAACCGGTTGCGTGACGAAACGGCTTGCGTCCATGGCGTGTGTGATGACTTTTACTGGAACAGTAAGGCCGAATTTTAATTTAAGATGACATTTAGTTAAATGGTGTGTAAAAATGACACAAGCTGCTGTGTGACGAAACGGCTTGCGTCCATGGTGTATGTGATGACTCGTCTTAGAGCTGAAATATCAAATGGTGTGTAAAATGACACAAGCTGCTGAGTGAATAAATCGATTGCGTCCGTGACATATGTTGTGACTTATTCTGTTCAGACTGGTATTATATGAATAATACTTAATGTATTGCATAGTTTGGTTAATTGTGACACCCCGCTGTGTGTAGAAACATCCGATATGTCGCCCTCTGTGAATTCGATAAAAGTATGTTTCGAAACTAAATGATATAATAGTGTTATGAATTGTGTGAAGATTAATACTTGACTTTATCCATGAATAAAGGAAATGCCAATTTATAAATTGGTTTTGTTCGGTCGTCTGTCTTTAAGCTGCGTTTATCAATTTAATAAAAACACACGTGTTTTGTCATATTCGTTTGGCTTTAACAATTTATAAAATTGTTTATAACTAATCATCAGGTTGCCGTGACCCTGTGTATTAAAAAAAAAGATAATAAAATAAATAATAAAAAGAGACACATTCTAGTTTGTTTGTTACTTTCAGCTGTCTGCAATTGTGACACTAACTGGGGTGGAGATGATTGCAATACACACCAGTGTACGGATGACAGTGGACTGTAAGTGTTATTTTTTATTGATCTGTATCCATGTTTTATTTTGCTTTTAAAATAGTACTGTTCAAATTCCTTTTGATTCGTAGAAATTTTTATACATGCGACAATGAATCTTTGACGAAATTTTTGTATCTTACATAATAAAAACTACATAATAAAACTAGGAAACCAGTAAAAACACATAAGTAACATATTTTTTTTCATGAATGCAGGACCTGAAAACATGTATTGACGGAAATAACGGTGAATCGAAATCATTTTTTTTCTTAATAAACTACACAATGTAATTTGAAGACCAGTATGAAAATATAAGTAAAATGAATAATAAATAATAATTAATAAATATTTTTTTAATGAATACAGGGCCTGTCAAAATGGCGGGACATGCATTGACGGAGACGGAGATCCTACCACGAGTCTCTATCCGGAAGCCACGTGCCACTGTGTACCGCCCTATTCTGGCAGTGACTGCAGTGAAAGTGAGTAGGATTGTATTAATGGGATTCATAAGCCTTTAAGGAAAAAAGGCAAATTCAGATATTTAGGGAGGAAGATAATCACATTACGTTTATCAGTGTCGGAGCATATACAGAATCTCAGGCTACCTTCCCGGTTAGGAAACGAACCCGAGCCCTTGAGACTACAAGAAAATAATTGCTATGTTAATGTTACGTTAAACTCGAGCCTTTCGAATGTTCTCTTTCATCATCTGAACGCAGCCGATGTGCAATAAAAATGTTAAAACTTTGTAAAACTAAATGTTGATTTCTTGGAAACATTTTGTGCAGCTTCCACGGCAATTATATTCATTATACGATTGTGATTAAGATTTATATATAATGTTTATTTTTCACTTTTAGTTAGCGATTTTGTCGAAAACACATGAAGCCTGCACAAAAATCATAAATTAACCGAACCCTGACGACGTTCAATTAAACCGATTTCCGATTTACATAAATGTGCATATACATCTATTTATGCATATTTTGTCATTTCAGTCGATGACTGTACCGGAAACACGTGCAGCCTTCACAACAATTGTATCAACTACCTGATCGATGACAATGTTCCAATTAATTAAAAGATTTGCAAAAATTTGCATATAATTAAGCATATTTTGTCATTTCCAGTCGACGATTGTGCCGGAAAAACGTGCAGCCTCCACGGCAATTGCATTCATTACCCGACCGCTGACAATGCTCCAATTAATTAATAGATTTGCATAAATTTGCATATGATTAAGCATATTGTATCATTTTAGTCGACGACTGTGCCGGAAACACGTGCAGTCTCCACGGCAATTGCATTCATTACCCAACAGCTGACGACGATGCCATGTGTGTATGTGACGACGAGCGATGGACTGGAGACAATTGCGATGTAGAAACATGTACAGTCGGTGGTGGACAATGCAATAATGGAGGCAGTTGCTTGTAAGTGAATATGCAAATGTATGCAAATGCCTATGTAAATATTTTGAATAATGTATATTTGACAATGAGAATATGCTAATCAGTTATTAATACGTTTGCGATCTGGAAACTACGGGCGGCAGCGGCATCGGACAATGCAATAATGGAGACAGTTGTTTGTAAGTGTCAGAATAGTAAACATACAAATGTTTTTACATTAATATCTAAATAAGTCAATAAAATGAAGACGGGCAATGCAATAATGGAGGCAGTTGTTTGTAAGTGTCGTTATGATGTAAATATATTCAAGATTGTGCACAATTCATAATTAAGATATACACATAAATCAATAAAGCGATTGTGAGATTGGAACAGGTACGAATAGCGGCGGATAATGCATCATGGCGGTATTTACTTGTAATCGCTAGTATATTTGACATACAATTACACGTTTATATAAATTGAGCAATTCAAATTAAGTATAGTTATCAGCATATTAGCACAATGTCAAAGTCGCCTGATTAATTATGCAAATGTATGCAAATTTCCAGGAGCGACGGCACTTGCGCATGCCCATTCCCATACCATGGGGCCAACTGCGATGAAGATGACTATTGCCTTGGCAACCCATGTATGAACGGTTATTGCGATGAAAACGATGCTGGAGACGGTTAGTAGGGATAATTTGAACTATAAAAGCGTTAAATATTGATGCTTCAGAGGTTTTATTGCAAAGTCAGGTGCATTACTTTGAAAAATAACAAGGAAAAGCTATGATGCAATTCATAGTGTGTTTCCTACTATTTTCTAATTGCATTTGTCCAGTCCGCAATGTTTAAAAAAAATCGGAAGCGAAACAAAATCAATAATATTTAAGATTAAATCATTGGTGTCAAAATGATAACTGTCTTGTCTAATATGATAAATGGCCATGCTGGTTCATAATCAACCCTTATTGTCAAAATATATAT
>LQRL01118202.1:4908-15969 GCA_001703475.1 Hydroides elegans
TTGTTAAAATCTGAGTGCAAATGTTAGTTTTTCGGACGCTATGTTACGTACGGACTTCGAATGAACATCAATCTTACGGCAGGCTTGGACGCGAAGTTGTTCTAAAGTCATTCAACAGCCCTGCGAAAAAGGGCGAACGATGCAAATGTTATGTTTGATATAACAAATAAGGATGAATCTTAAAATCCGCGCCTGACAATCAAACTTTTTTTTTTTCATGTATAGAGTTTTTTATTATATCACCATAGTACACTTAATACACTTAAGCATAATTCTGTTGAAACAATATTATTCATAGAAAAAAAATCATAAAATGAACACATAAAAGCAAAATACATATTCCTCATAATGGAACAAACCCAATCTGAAAGGAGCATGACCTCTGGTGTCACTGTTTTGGCGCGACAACTCAAGAAGGTGTCAAAAAATCAGATTGAGCACATTAGGCAGGGTGCCATGGTGACCGGCCTGTGACATACTCTCTCGATTCAATCGCCTCTCCTTTTTCTCAGCTGACCGACAGCACTCGTATAAATATCCAAAGCCCACCAACCACACTTCACACCATTTTGAAACCTCCCAAGAAATCACTTGAAATCAAATACGTGGATATTCCATATCAACTCATCAACATGAATTCGCTGCTCGCTGTGACGCTTTGCTGCCTGGTTGCTATGGTCTGCGCCGGTTACGACGATGATTACTATGGACGCGGTGGTCGCTATGGATACGGATTCAGGCGCACACACAATGGTCAGTAAACTATGTTTTACTTTTTCCTAGGCACACAACGAATAAACAAAGGATAAATGTATTAAGTGACGTTTAAAAAATATTATTTATTGTCTAAAGCGTTCACCCGAAAACAGGACCAAAAAAGCTCGAAAGCGTGGTTGTTATGCTTTTTATACTAATTTCACCTCAAGAAGAAAGAAGCGCATAATTCAAACAAACAATTGACGCGCCTTTTTCTTGAGGTGAAAGTAGTATTAAACATAACAAATAACTTTCAAGCTTTTTTGGGGCTGTTTCGCGCCTTTAGGGGTGAACGCGCCTTTTGTCTTTCGATTAAGACACACATTTTATGTTGATACATGTATATAATTTTTATAGCTTCAAAATGCAAATGTATTTTCAACATAAATAATACTGTCCAAGACTAGTTTCCCAGATCGAGGTGTGTCAAACGATTTTTACAAATTATGTTTCATAATGTGTCCCAAAGACATGGCCTACTTCGATAATTATCTTAAGATTGTAATTACTGCATTGTTTTAAATTATAAGATGAAGGAGAACTCCTCTATCAAAATTTCATATTTTTTTCCGATGTAATGTTTATATATACTGTATGAATCAATTGAACACGTTCGTTTCTCGCTTTAAGGCGTTGAGGCTGTGTACAACAACGCGGCCCGCCAGGTGGGAGTGAACCGCCTGGCCGAGAAAGTGGGCGCCAGCAGCGGAACTGCGCGTTACTATGGCGTGCCCGGCACCGGAAACTACTTCCCTGGCAACCGATACGGTTACGGTCATGACAACTACGGTTATGATGACGGTTTCCGTGGTTATTAAGCATATACATAGTTGAGTTGAGGATTATCCTCTCAAAATAGGGGTTCAAGATACTTTTGTGGGTTAACAAAGTACAAATTCTCAAAATGTGTTATAAAGTCGGGAAAAAGGTTTCAAATTGACGATTTACATTCAGTATTTTCGATATTGATTTTTTTAAATATTTTGTTAATAATTTGTGTTGTGCGAACATCAAATATTCGTTTTAATTGTTTATCCATAATAATTTTGACGATTTCGAACTGGCTTATTTTTCATAAACTTAACGTTTTTGTTTGCAATTGTCCCAATTACTTTTTAATAAAATAAATATTTCAAAAAAGAAAATGACTCTACTTTCGAGAATCTTGCATAAGTTGTTTGATTCGAAACAAACTACAATCTCCTTTATCTTCAAAAATAGTGAAACATACACACCTTAGCGATGCCAATTGAAGGGCGCCATACAACAGTAAGCAAACAATATGTTTTGCCTTGATATTTAAGAAAATGCCAAGGGATGATATATCAACGATAAAGATTCTATAGAAGTCTACTTAAAACCACAAAATCACTATGACCACTAGAAAGTCAGTGACCTTGGATCCCCGTGAACTTAAACAATTCGTAGATGCAGGATGGTCAGTATTTACTAAAATTTACCTTGGAAATAACGAATTATTTTGCGAATAAACAAGATCATGTGATGAAAAAATAACAGAGTGATATCTTGCATTATCACTCACTTCATTCTGAAGACAAATGACGAGAAGAGTTAGCAATAGCATCATCAATTTATAAATTAAAGAAAATATGCTTTTATAAGCACGAGCTCATATAGCACATCCGAAATGCTTTTGAGAGGCAACTGACACGCCCATTGAAGCAAACAGATTATTTAATTTTATAAAAAAAAATATGCTTATATAAGCACGATCGCTTATATAAGCACATCCCAAGTACTTTTGCGACACAGCTGACAAGGCCAGTGAAACTAAAACATCATTCACCTAACACAACAAATATGCTTATATAAGCACGATTGCTTATATGAGCCAATTTCAAATGCACCAGGCTCATAACATATTCTTATACTAGCATGATTGCTTACAAAAGCACACCCAAAATGTGTTTGTGCGGCAAATGACGAAACAAGTGAAGCAAAACATCATTTTACTTATATTAAGAAATATGCTTATATAAGCCGTCATGCTTATATAAGCATATTTAACGCACTCGTCTCCCAAGGACTAACCTCTAACTGAGGAGACCAGTAAGCTCAATTTTTATTAATTTTGAAGTACATAAATATGTTGATATAAGCATGATTGCTAATAAATATGCTTATATAAGCATGATTGCTTATACAATCACATCCGAAATGCTTTTGGAGGGCAGCTGACGAGACCAGTGAAGAGAGTACACCATTTCACTAGTCTAAAAAATAATATGCTTATATAAGCATGTTTGCTTATATTAACATGTTTGCTTATATAAGCACATACCAATGCACATAGCCCCCAACTGACGAGACCAGCAAACCAAATTTTGTCATTCAGAGCTTGTTCCGTCATTGAATACAATTCGAGAAAAATTGATGGATTAAAATGAAACTTTGGTGAGGTTGAATACATGCTTGGCAACTTGCAAAGACAGGGCTTGTATTGACTGTCTTCCTCATACACACATACTTAAATGATAATATCTTATATTATCACCCACACTTCCTCAAAAGAAAATGAAATTTTCGCCACCTTTTAAGTGCTCCAGAATCGACAATTTTCAAACGATCGAGATGAAACCTTGTCGAGGCACGACTTCAGACCATGGTTTATATGTTTAAAAATAGAAAAGCTCTAGCTCAATTCCTTCATACCAAACTCGCGTGCACAAAGTGCTTAATATCGGGTGAAAATGTTAAAATCGACAATTTTTAAAGGGCTCCAGAATCAACAATTTTTGACCGATCGAGATGAAACCTTCTCGAGGCATGACTTGAGAACTTGGTTCATACGCGTATAACATTTCAAAGCATTTCAAAGTTATTCCGCTTGCCGCAAACTAAAATGCAGATTCCAAAAGTCCGCTGGCCGCACCATATGCTTGTTTTCTCAAAACCTCGATTTGCCTCTTAACAACTCTAATTATGTCTATATATCTAAAATGGGATTACACAATCGAATCATTGAACCATCGTTTCCATACACATTTTTAAACATTTTTTTTAAATATCTGGTATTTTATTGTATTATGGTATTCCAATAATTTTGCACCAGCCTTGACTATTGCTAAAATCTCGCTCCAAATATTTTTTTCTGCTCAAATTATTTGAAGAGATATGGATGAATTCTTCCTTAGGGTGAGTATGGGTCAACGATATTCCGTAAATTCAAAGGTACAGTCCCATACAAAGACATATGGCGACTATTTGGATATGTTCTATTTATAAAGCAGGGGATTGGCAAGTCAGTGTGTCATCGGAATATCGATGATACAGGATTTGAAGTTACATACAGAAGTCTCCCCTTTGTAGACTAACATAATCGATATATCGTGTGTAGCGATTTGCGAGTTTCGGGTGAATTTTTAGAATGTGTTCCATCTAAACACACTAAAACTATTTGATTGGACAAAGACGATTCGAGTCACTTAAAAATGTCACTCGCGATGTTGATTTTTTACCGGTGGTTGACCTTATCAAAGGCTTTGCTCAAATCCAACTCACCGAGACGAAGAGCCACTATTCAATTCCAAAAGTATACCACTTCAAATTCTTGGCAATATGCCGTCTCGGTTGAATATCCGGTTTTAAATGCAAGGCTATTGTCTGTTTGAAATTATTTGACACAGGCTCAGCATTTAGCAGGATTTTACCAAATGGTCGTGGGGTGCTGGGTGCCTAGATACATGCCCCGAATAGATGGGGAAAATAGGAGTAGTTTTAAACTCTTAAAATATGAATATACACTCAAAAAATACTCACTGTTATTCCGAATCACTTTCTTTATAGACGTTTATATTTGAATCCTAGCATTGTTATCCTTAAAACTACATTTCATTTTTTTATCAATGTCAATGTTTCGTTTCATTGAAAAAAATAATCGTTCTTTTAATAATAATTCTTTTAACAAATTTATCAATTTTAGATCCCCTCGACTTTTTTTCGGTTTCGACCTTTGATTCATTTACCTTGTTTTTTCTCCAAATTATTCCCTGGAAAGCACTATCTGAAGCACCGAAAATATATAGATTCTATTGTCTTTTTTTAAATTGGTGGTTCGAAAAACTAGGCCCTTTTTCTAAGTAGTTAAACACTTCCAAAATGGTCTCTATTTTCTTTTTCGATTATTTTTTACGTATATTTTAAAAATGTTTATATGCAATGTAGAGCTATTCATATAAAAGTAGAGTCTAATATAATTAGCCGGTCGTGCCCCTGCATGTACATATATATGTAAATATGGGACTGTGAGATGACCATACATGTATATGAATTCTAGTCTAAGTGTTTGTCTAGCATTGTGATGATTTTTTTCAATCAAGCATGCGTCTGCATGTAAATATAAATAATGTATTCTACTGGTTGATGACCATATATAGATTCCTGTCTTGGCCCACATAATTAATAGAACTCTATTCTAATTTTGTTTAAAAATGTCACACATTGTCCATTGTTCTGATTAATTTATTGATAATCAGTTGCACCCGATTTTTTGGAACAAAAAAGGCTAACTTTTTTTAAGATTTTATTTTTTCGATAATCATTATAAGAAATATTACACAAATTTAAAATATTATTTCATTGAAAATTGCCGTGTCTATGCCTAGATCTATTGCAAAGAAAGATCCAAGATTGCAAAAGGAATAATCGCATAAGATGCAAAAAACACTGTGCCAAATTATTTCAAACAGACAATATATGTCTCGAAATGTTGTGAAATTTGTTGTTCGACTGCTCTTTTACTTAAGAAATATACACGAAATTGGACACCGGCCTATAGATCTTCAAAAACGGGTTCGAGAGATGGCCTCCTAATAAATGGCATCTTAAAACAACTATCGATTTCTTCGAAATCTTTGAATTCTGGATTTTAAACAATCCTTTTTTTCACAGACGAAGCATTTATATGTCACTGTCGCTCGACATGCCATTTCGACATTTTTTATTTTGTTGTTAGGAAATTTATTGGATAACATCAAAATCATGATGTAGCTATAATATACATGTATTTTAACAAATTGGAGGGATAAGGTGAGAACATGAAATATGTTGTTTTCCTATACGATGTCCGGCGGTATATCGCTCGAGAAATAGTCATATTGGAAGGGATTTTCTTATGGGATTGTCCTTTTCTTTTAATGAGTTTACGTTTCCACTTAAAAATTAATATAATAAAGTAAGCTTAGATCCGATAAGATATAACAGCTTGGCGCGCCACATTAACTGAAAACAGAGAATTCGAATGATTGATTAGACACAGGGATGTTCGATAAATATGCAACTTTATAATGGTAAATTTTATTGTTTTGTTTTCAATAACAACTTATTCGTTCGGCAACAAGGCGCAGCTCACAAGCTACTAAAATAGTTTGATTGGAAGTGAAAGAGTTTCTACTGCGATTTTTATTTACGATCGTATTCATCCATATAGTTGATAGGTCTATATCAGATTGACACATTACTGTACTCAAGTAAAACCTCAGTTTTAAAAATGAAAAACAATACTTATTTCAAACGTTTATTTTTATCACAAAATAGTTGGGACAAAATTATACAATACTGTATGTAAAACATCACCCTTTTCCTATTTCCACAATCGATCATAAAAAGCAGTTTTTACGCTTTATAAAACAAAAACAAATCTTTAAAGATTTAAGATAATCATAATTCTTTGAATACACTTTTTGACTGCTTAATATCTATTGTATGAACCGTCGTCATAACCGTAGTTGTCACGGCCGTATTAGGGAAAGCACTATATTCCAAAGTCAGTGGATCGATTCAATCCATAACTATTCTCTCATATGGTTTGTGTAGTTATTCCAATTAGCTTTTGCTTTTGCTTACAAAATAACATTACCTATTCACTTCGACGAGATATTAATATAAAAGTCAGTGTAAATTGTTACCAGCTTGCGTTTTCGCAAGACTAAGGGATTATGAATATTAAAATCGCGGCGAAAAATCATAAACACAAAAACCGCAGCGGAAAATCATAAACACAAAAAAACCGCTGCGAAAAATCATAAACGTACCTTAAACGATAGTCGAATATACGACCGTGAGACCGCTTAAGATACCAGAATGACTGTATCTATATAAATATGTAATTCGAGACAGTCATATTCATTTATCTCAAAAAAACATAATTTTGGCAATTGAACACGCTAAAGCAAACTCATTCATGTAATAGTGACCTTGATATGGGCCATATGACCCTGCTCCTATCTAGGGTTCAACCCTGAGAAAGCAAGCAGACAAGGGAATACAAAACACTTAATTCAGGCATGTCATGTGCCAATAACGCAGCATTATATTCACGAGACAACAATTGTCAATGAACATAAACATGCATCCACACAATAAGCTAGCCTTTGCATACATAGCCCTTCATTTGGCACCAAACTCATCATCTCATAATCAAGACTTTTTATGTGTAAAAATGTATCTACTATATAAATGCACACTCATTTGACGATTACATCATACATTAAGCAAACATCTTATTTCTTATTTAAAAAGCCTTAAAACAACAAAAATGAATACGTTGATGGCGATTTCACTCGTTTGCCTAGTAGCTTTGTCTTTGAGCTCGCCTCTGGGTGGATACGGAGATAATAATTATTATGGTTACGATGGATTTAAACCCACAAGTAGAGGTCAGTATTATTTTAGATTGTAAGTTGTATATTTTCAATGCATTATTTCAAATAGAGAAAATTAAATATAAATGTATGTATATGAGCCTTTTTTATAACACATTAAAAAGAAAAACGAAAAAAAAAACGATTAAGCTTCAAAAATGTAATTTGAGTATGTATGTTAGATCAGATTAAATTCAGATTTATTTCTAAAGTATTCACAGAGCTATTTTTAAAATAATGGAAATCGTAATCACCCCTTGCATTGCGTTTATAGACCATGTACTAATAATAAACAAATACTCTTCTTTTTCTCGTAAAATTCAGGCGCGAAGGCTGTGTACAATAACGCGGCCCGCCAGGTGGAAGTTAACCGCCTGGCCGAAAAAGTGGGCGCCAGCAGCGGAACTGCGCGTTACTATGGCGTGCCCGGCACCGGAAACTACTTCCCTGGCAACCGATACGGTTATGGCTATGACGATTCATACGGTTATAACGACCATTCCTATGGTTACGGGCGTAATGACGGATATGGTTACAACGACCGTTCTTATGGTTATGGCCGTAACGACGGATACGGTTATGATGACCGTTCTTATGGTTACAGCAAAGACGGCATTTATGGTCGTGGCGACCGTTTCGGTTACAGCGGAGAATATTCAAGTTTCTATGGCGGTTACTAAGGGGCCAAATGGTGCATTTTGATAAAGAATCTCACAAAGATATTACGACTATAGGCTTTAAAATCATATAAACACTAAAATTTCTTTTTATATATATATCAAAAGGTGTAAATATCCTTCAAAGATAGCCTAAATCTTGTATCGTAGATATTTGCTGCTTAATGAATTTGAAACAAATAAAAGAAAAAAAAAACGAACAAAAAAAGTAAGGTTGCAAATGCATTAGGGCTAAGCTGTACATGTGTAAAATAGACAATTGTATGAATTACAAAATTGTATTGATTTTCGAATAGTGTCTGGTTATTTGGAAAGGGTTAAAGAAATCATATCGAAATAAAGTGCATTATACTATTGAAAAATTTCTTATTCTTTTACTTCGATTTTCAAATTTGAATGGATCGAAAATAAGACATTAAATATAAAATTGGCAAGAAAACACACAGATTCAAAATCCATATTCAGTTTGTACACAAAGACATCACAGAGCGCAGGATATAACAAACACTAAAAAAATCGGCACAAATGTCATCGAAAGAAAGGAAGGCATTCAACACAGAATGTACGGATGAAGACATCGCCATTTACCATCACCCCCTATATGCCTGAATAACCAATGAAACTGCCAATATATTAACAATTAAACTGTGTCAGTGTATGTTTAAAGAATGAGAAGCCGAGGTATCTAAATCCCTAAACGCAAATTACTGTATTACTCGGGTTAAGGGATTCTTAAACTTGAATATTGCCACCAAAGCTTTATAACACTTATGTAAAAAGTGATTTGATGAGGGTTACAAAGGGTTTTGTGCATACTCAGAGACCTGCCCGGTACCCTGGTGCCGTCCAATGGCTAGGAATAATTTAACGGCCACTTCTTCTTTGATAGTGATCAGCTAATATTTTCCTCGAAGAACAAATTGTACCACTGTAGGGCCGTGTGATATTTCAAATGTGCGTTTAAACCAGGCTACAATTAGGGAGCCTTCGGTATAAGCACCAAAAAAACATGGCGAAAAGGTAAGGATGAATTTACACTTATTTATGACATAATAAAGATGTGAGCCTGCCGCTGCCGCTCTAACCAAATAGTTGTTAGTGAAAGTGGTGACAACAAAATAAGAAGCACCCTAACAGTCTCCTCTCATATAAACTTTCACTTCACGCCAGGAAATCCTAACTTCTGTATATTTTCCTTACCTCAAAACTGAAATTGAAATATTTTTCAAATGGTGGATCGTGAGCACTGTAAATAACCATACTCAAAATGCTCAAGTACTGAATGAGTACTTACATTAACTCGCCCATAGCCGTATGTAGAGTATGAGCATAAGAACATGAGCATCTTTCATGGATTAAAATGGTTAAAAAATAATTTTAAGTTAAATAAGAATTTTAAACATATTTTGTAATTCATCTTTTTTTTTTCAATTTGAATGTTATGAGTGTTAAATGGCGTTTTGTATCTACACATTTCAGGCCACCTTCAATAAGATGAAACTGGCATTTTATTCCTTTATATCATTTATCAATGACTGCTCATCAGGTTGGGAAATGCTTCCTAGATATCATTTAAATCATGATTGTGACGTCATCCAATAGATTTCCTTTGATCTTTTAGGGTGTTATTTCCAACGAAAACCCTATGTTTTCCCTGAGTTATGTGTCAAAATTCTTGATTCATGGTTGACAAATTTGTACACGACGGATTAGTGTCAATCATTATTCAAGAAATCAACATATTACACCGAGAACTCATAAACATCGATGACACCTACTCACAATTTAAAGCATAAGACCCTAGCTATATGTAAAGCGTTTGTCGAGCTTTTTGCGTTTGTCCAGCGTATTTTCCGAAAGAGGCCTTACGGAAAACTGAAAAAAAAACGCTACCCAAACAATCGTTTTTGCTTTTTAAAGCAAGGCGTATTCTGGTTTTCCTTTGGGTGAATACATTGACAAGTACGCTTGCTGTGAAAATAAATAAGCTCGACAAACGCTTTTTATGTGGCCATGTCCTCTCAGGCACTCATAGATTTTATTTATTTCTGCATAAATACTAGTTAACAACGAAAAACGCATTTTTATTGGTTAAAATTGCCTTAACCTCAATCGTTTTATTGAAACATTTACTACAAAGAATTAAATGAGGCAATGTGTACCCAAATTAAAGAAAGACGCTCTATATACATTGTAATGATACAAACAAATAAATCTCATTTGAAGTTCGATGAATTAATTTTCAGTTTGTTGGTTTATAAGATAACACAATGTAAGCTTTGTACCTGCTTTATTTCTGTTTAATCCACTTAGGAATTTATATCTATTCGAGATAATTTCAAATTATCTAAATGAGTTCTCCGTTGTCCTAAAGTCATCATAATATATTCACAGTTTAATTTAGAAAAAAAGATTTCCCCTCTTTTCACTGGATCTTTTAAATCGCGAATGAATGTATATGGTGAGGGAACTTGACAATTTAATCTAATTAATAAGTCTCGAGGTAAGGCAATTACTAATTTTATTGCATGGTTGAAGCATTTTACAGGGCATAACCACCCGGTCATTATCTTTTGTGATAATGCCCGGGTGCGTAGTAATTGTATAAGTTTTGTTTAAAAAAATAAAGATGGCTATTTCATTTCAATAAAATAAAATTGCCCAAGTCAGGAATTGAACCCCGACCGCCCAGGTGCCGCTTTGGCGCCTGTTGCATATGGGCGCATTCTCTACTCTATTAGCATATTCACGAGTACGTAATGACAACTGTCTTGGTTGTAGGACACACACGCTCGGCCACTCAGTACTCTGTGAACTTGACCTAGTATTGTAATTGTGACGTCAACATTCAAATTCCACGTAATTGAATTTTGTTTACTGCAGTTACTGAAAAGAATGTGACAGGATAACACACATGTTTATGAAAATAGAATAAATAAGTTTATATATTTGTATTTTAACGTATA
>LQRL01118219.1:6031-17441 GCA_001703475.1 Hydroides elegans
AGATTAGCCGCTCTGGAGGCGTCGGTACATGGCTAAGCGAATTCGAAAATGGTAGCGGCGACAGCGGCAACACGTTACAAAGCGAGCACGACCGACGCTTAGCCATCGCCGCCTCGATCGTAGAAGACATGCGCGCTGTCGTCTACAGCGATACGGGCTTCCGTTGCTCGGCGGGCGTCGCTCATAATAAGGTAGAGTTGAACCCCGAAGTGCTCAGGACTTCAGTTTCCTTAGGGTAATCCGTGAATTTGGGTTGGCCGTGATTTAAAGTGTGTGCTATATAAAGGACGGGACTTTAAAATCACCACAACAAGTGAAGGGAAATGGAATATGATATTGAATATGATGAGATGAATGCAATAACCACATGTAGATAAATGCACTGAGGATGGCGATCCGGCCGATTAATATCTCGTTAGCCATTGTTTATTGTTAACACTACCAGGTATGACACATGAACCGAACAACGCTTGAATCAAACCGCATTAAAATTAAAAGAACATTCAAATATCATTCAAAGTAAAGTATTAAATTCTGTACACCAAGCAATTTACATACATAAATCTGTCATTTAAATATCAAATCCACAAAACCACAGAAAATATAAAATCTATAAAAAAACTAAATCTTATAAAACCTGAGATGATCAGGTCGCTATTCATCATTCGTCCAATCATTCCGACATCATATGATTATTCTGTCAAGTACAATCAGTCCATAAGAAACGTTGAGACGTAAAATGCGTACATACATGTATGTTTTTTGTCGATGTGCCGATCTTTTATGAACCAAGATAATCGATAACGGTCGTCGCCCTATCGTTTGTAGCTTCATAGATGGCCTCCACAAATATCTCCGTGTCCCCAAATTCGAACAACACTTTGATTCGTGTCGAACCCACCGAGCTCCTTCCGAATTTCGGTGTTTTTAGCGTGATCGATCCGATTCTCTGTACGTTTGTATCGGTTGTGTATTGCACGGGCTTCGTTGGTTTATCCCTCATAGCATAAAACCCCATCACATGTGTGCTCTCAGAGGTGTAAGGCGCATAGGTCGTGAACTCCCGTTTTTCACCTACTTGAATCATATCTCCTTCCTCAATATAAACATCGAAAATGTTATCGCATCTCGCTTCACCAAGACCACCGACGATTTGTTGACATGGATCGTGAATTCTCGAGTTGAATTTCTCGCTCACTCTGGAACCATAGGTATACTTGCAAGCGCGCTTGAAGATTTCGTTCGGATAATGACCATATAGAACGGCGCCTTTCAAAGTGGCGATTTGAGCGGATGTAGGTACAAGAACCTGGATTCGCTGATCCGCAAGGGATTCTTTCATCGCTTCTTGTAGTAATATCGATTCGCTAAAGCCACCTACCATGAAAATGTATCTCAACCCGGAAAGCTCTGGCTTTTTTATCAGCTTCTTGACATGTCCAACGATTTCGTTGATAACGGGTTGAAAGAGCTTTATGGCTGCGTCATGTTTTACCACTAGATTGCCACTTTTGAAAGCCACACCAATACCCTTCTCTGCAGCTTTCACTATTGCCGAATCAACGGTTTCCCCGGCACTGTATTTCGGATACAAATTTGTCATATTGTACATCAAAGCCAGTGTTATCTTTGACGTCTTTTTGAGAGTTAACGCCTTCTTCATTCCTTCGAATGTTGTCATGACATTCAGCCATTCTGTGGGAGCTTCCTGTCGATAGTGGTTCATGAAATTCACTCCAAATACATCATTGAGTAAGCCGATGAAATTTTTGTCGACTTGGGTTCCTCCCCAGGGTCCGCCATTCGCCCTCGTTAGTTCTATTGCACTTCCGGTTTCATCGATCACGTGTGCGGTGATATCAGTTGTCCCGCCTTCGAAAACCAAAAGTGTCAATACATATGAAATATCGTCACATAAAAACGTGTATAGCTTATGCTATGAAGACAAGTTTTACGTGATAATCATTTCTTGGATAAACCTTTTTTTCCAATGAATAAAAAGTATGTTGATTCGTTTTAACTCGTAGACTATATATCATATTCCTTGATATTCAATGGATTGCCTAGAATGGTTCATGTAACCGATCCATATCCCTACGTCATTAAAGGCATATTTTATTGAAATATGTTCATTTTACCTCCGCAGTCCAAAATCAGGTACTTGACATTTTCCTCCAAGAGCAGTTCTCCATCCAGATCTTCGTATTGGGCCACTCCTAGTCTTCGGCAACACAAAGAGGCTGCTTCCGGTTCCAAAGCTATGCGCAGTTGTTTCGAATGCAACGAGTCCACTAAGCCAGCCTAGAATTAGAATAGACGTCTACATGTTTATTTATATTTTTTTAAAACTTATTTGCTATTTTGGTTTTCATTAAGCATTTTTAATTATTGGACTCTTTATGTAATGTTCGGAAATGCTTTCCGATTTAGTGTTTGATTTCTTATAAATGTTTTATATATTAAGAGAAATACATTTACCTTGAACGCTGCCTCTCTCATAAATTGCTTGGCGCTGTCGCTCCAAATCGCCGGTACGGTTAGTACCCATCGGATATCAGTTGCTTTTAATTTCCTGGTAAATTACAAATTATACATGTGTTATGAAAACTTATGATTTGTATGGAAAGGATGATTCATACTTGCCGTGTAATTTCGAACAATTTGACTTAGTGCATATTTTTTTATTCACATATTCACAAGAAATTGATATTGATTAAGAATTGGCTTTAAATATATTTAGTACTTACTTCCCACTGGCAGTTTTCTGTGTTTTGAGAATGTGCTCTTTTAAGTATCTCAATGCATGGGAGAATATATTCAAAGCTGGTGATATGGTTCCGTCCAACGAATAAATGTTAGCTTTTCTATTCAAACTCTAGACATAAGAAAAGTATACTTATTTCCTAACGGTATAGCTCATAAAGACTCTTTAAATATTATAAAAAAGCTATAGAATTTCATGTCTTAAGTTATAGTCTTTGAAACAAGAATTCGTTCTAGTCAAAATACATATACATGTATAATAAAACGTACTAAATCATGTGCGTTTACATACAGGTAGTCTATGAAATAGCGAATACGGCGGGTACGCCATGCCCTTTCGGTACTATATTTTATGTACCACAAAACAAAAATGGCACCCCCGTTCGCTCTTATATATGTCCATTTTACCTCGTTGTGATAAAGCATCATTTTGAAGTGTCGGTAAAGGAGAAGCCCATCTTCTCGATCCGCTTGTGCATATTCTTTTTCCGCCTCGTAGCCAAATTCAACAAACTCTCCATCCTCGTCCGTTAGCACGCTTGTAGGTGTTTTGAATGACTATTTTGATGAAATGTATTATAATTGAAATCTAATGGTTTCAGGGCTCGAAACTCGATATTTTTCTTTAAAACGTGTGGGCCCAAACCAATATCCGGGGGCACAAACATGTATATTTATATGTAGGAGGTTCGAAAATTTAGGGACCAAAGGACCCCCGTCCTCAAAAACCGGGGGCCATTTGGAAAATCAGGGGGTCAATGGCCCCTGGGCCCCCGTGAGTTTCGAGCCCTGTGGTTTGTTCAAATCATGAAATGGTAAACGTTAACTAAAAACGTTTATGAAAACTTCCCTTTTTCACAATTAGATGCGTTTTCAAATTGTTATTTGTCAAAACAATTTTATTTTGCAAATGTTTTCAAAATTGTCAAGTGCCAGACCAGGTTTAAACACTGATATAATGTTTTATCCATTCTCACCTGAAAACCTAAATTTTCGCCCCAGTTTTTATTCATTCGTATTTCCTCTGGATTATTTCTGAATGAAAGTGCGTATCCGCTAAACGTGGTTCCAAAATCAATTGCTACGACAAGCAGATAATTATCTTCGTGAGCAGACATTGTATTGGCTTTACCGAAATTCCGAAATAAACTTTTTGCTTATGCAAAATGTCAGTTTATTTATTTTTTGGTCCACCATATTCAATATTTAGTTTAATGGATTTACTCACTCTATCCTATATATATAATTTCTGCTTTCTCTTTAGGCCGTTCCTTTTACATGTTGTGTATGAGGGAGTTACCTTTTGTGTTTTATTGACTCGCTATACATGTATATATTCGATCTGTTCAATGATATCTCTGTAGTACTAAGTGGATATTATATGTAATTTATGGTTAAGTTTAATACTAAGTCCCATGTTTTTTGTTGTTGTAAAGTATATGATTTAATCACTTTTTGATATTCATAAGCAACCGTTGAAAAAATATATAAATAGAAGTCCGCCGTGGTGTGCTTGTTCTTGCTCTTTCTCCAATATATGTGCATTGAGCCCTTTGCAACTATCCCACTATTTATAGATCCATGATTAAATTATAATTATTTATGACCGTTTATTTATTGATTATATCACTATTTCAGACCTTAGCTAAACTCGCCTGTGGTATCAACAAACCCAACAAGCAGACGGTTTTGCCTCATGCTTCAGTGACTCAATTTTTCGCCACCATGCCTATTGGAAAAGTGTAAGAAACATATTATCTTCTTATATGTACAACATGTATTTATTTATTTTTATTTGAATATTTAATTTTGTATTTCATATTTGTAAAAATCTTCATCTTTATTAAGTAGCTCGAGTTTTCAAAAGAAAAAATCTAAATGATTTGATTTTCAATTCTTTTGATGTCTAAATTAAAGTCAAATTAAATGTGAGCTCATTTTATTCAAACCGATGGACGCGTATAGGCTTCAATATGTCCATTTAATATTTAGATTAAGACATTTTTAGCTTAAGAATACTTTTGCATTGCATTTTCATTGTTGGTAATTTTATTTGAATATTACAGACGGAATTTCGGAGGTAAATTCGGAGCCAGTTTGAAGGAAGACTTTGGAGCTGAGTTCATGGGAGACTTGGTTCAGTTTGAACAGAATCAGTTCATCGAACGATATGGCGACAAATCAGGGTAAAACATGTACTTGAGACACATAAATGAAATTATATAAATATCGACGATCCACTGTTCATAATCTAGGAGTGTAAATAAGCACAAAATGTAAATGGTTAAATTAATAAAATAAATGTCAAATTTATTGAATTTTCTTTGTGCTATTCGAATGATTAAAGTTTATTAAGCGCGTTATTGATAGATTTAATAATCGGCAACGGAATTTCACATTGCACCTTCAATTAACATAATAATTTTCAATATTTAATTCGTTGATAATACCATTTCATGAATTCATTCAGGACGATCACAATCCCATATAAATCGACAATAAAAATAATATTGGTCATACGTATGAGTACAAGAAAAAAAAACACATAAAACACATTTTTACAGCAAATGGCTATACCAAGTCTGCCGTGGTATAGAGACCGAGCCTGTCAATGATCGTCTTTTGCCCAAATCCATTGGATGTGGAAAGAACTTCATGGGAAAAGAACAACTGGACACAAAGAAAAAGGTGGCTTTCCATTTGTGATACTTGCCAAATATATGCTATATGAATCATTAACCTTCTTATAAATTAAAAAAAAAAAAGAATTTCGTATGGTATCATTCGAACAGTATTAAAAAAAGACGTCTTCTCATTCGAATCACATTGGCATGATTCTCCTCAGCAACTTTTTTTTCAGCAGCCAGATTATTTCATTATTTTTTTGTTGTCTGCCTTCTTTACAGGTTGAATACTGGGTGAAAAACCTCGCTATGGAACTTGAAGAGCGACTGGTTCGCGACAAAGAAAAGGTATTTTGTTCATACATCTGTATCTTATTTAACATATTATCTTTTTATCTATCTCGTGGAAAGCCATACACGAAATCTCATTTATTATTGGAGTTTTTAATAGGTATGGATACCGAATGAGAAGAAAAAGAGAGGTCGTTTCATGTGACTGATATTTTCTTATATATTTATATATCTATTCTATGTTACATTACTTATTTCAAACGGGTTTCTATTATGATAAAATAAAACTGATAGCATTTGATATGATAACTGACAGTACGGACTGTTATTTCTAATTAAACTAACGTTACTGCAACTATCTATCATGATTGTATGAGAATAATTGTTTATGCAAATATGGAAAGGATTGTGACTACAACTATGTAATACATGTGCACATGTACATGTACATAGGAATGTGAATTTATAAATATTAAGTGTCCTGCATAGTACATTGCGTATATAATATATCGATTATCCTTTGACATACATGTATAGATTCTGAAGGCTTCTTGATATAGTGTTGTAAGCGGCTCGTTGGTCTAGGGGTATGATTCTCGCTTTGGGTGCGAGAGGTCCCGGGTTCAAATCCCGGACGAGCCCATATTTTGTTAAAATCCACCTTTATCATGTCTTAACATTTTATTGAATATTTATGAAGTGTTCAGATAAAAGTGTAAAAAGGTTATAATCGGAAATGCTTTGTCGGCTTGTGCAAGTCTATGGAAAAATATGACGAATACAAATCATCAGTTTTTTTATGTGGCTTGTTGGTCTAGGGGTATGATTCTCGCTTAGGGTGCGAGAGGTCCCGGGTTCAAATCCCGGACGAGCCCATATTTTGTTAAAATCCACCTTTATCATGTCTTAACATTTTATTGAATATTTATGAAGTGTTCAGATAAAAGTGTAAAAAGGTTATAATCGGAAATGCTTTGTCGGCTTGTGCAAGTCTATGGAAAAATATGACGAATACAAATCATCAGTTTTTTTATGTGGCTTGTTGGTCTAGGGGTATGATTCTCGCTTAGGGTGCGAGAGGTCCCGGGTTCAAATCCCGGACAAGCCCTTGTTTTAATTTTTAGTGCAGTTATAATTGCATTGATCAACAGTTATTGATTATCTTCTAATTTCCGACTCCGTCTTTCGGGACGTTCATTTATGCGTCTTGATCAAAACCCTCTGATTCTACGCCTGAGTGAAAAAGAACTCATATTAAAAAGCTTATATTCCCACAGAACAAACGGACAGCGCGTCACCTAGGCATCTACGTAAGACACCGCACCAGTGACGGCAGTGGTTACGCCTCAGCCTCTCGGTCATGCGCACTCGCGCGTTACGACAGAGAAAAGATTGCACAGGACGCCCTGCTTGTGCTGCAGAAGTTCAATACGGCGGCTAATACTGACTCGCCTTCTTGGTAAGGGGTTGTACTTGTTTGGACAATTTTTCGTTGTGACACTGGAAATAAATTAGAGTAGCGATGAAATTAGAGTAGCGATAATACGTAAAAGGTAGTAAAGGTTTAGCAAACCAAGTGTTTAGAAGCTCTATTATATCCCAAGGGGGAAAATGAACGAGGAGATTGAAACCCCGGTCACTTTATTGGGTTTGTTAAAAAAAAAATCAGTAAAATACTTTGACCGAGATCATTCGTAGTTTGACCGTTGTCAAAGAAGGTTATAATCGCAAATGTGCTGTCGGGTTGTGCAAGCCTATGGAAAAAAATGCTGAATGCAAGTCATATGTTCATATATGTGGCTTGTTGGTCTAAGGGGTCCCGGGTTCAAATTCCGGACTTAATTAGCTTTCTAATAAGCTTTGAAATTCTTCATTGTCGATTTCATATGTTTCTGTTGCTCCAGGAGTCCTCCCTTGAACAACATCAGCATGTCAACGGGAAAATTTGTCGACGATTCCGCCGCCAGCTCCTCCATCAAGAATTTCTTCTCACAGTCGGCCGCTGGGGCGTCAACACAAGTCGATCTGGATACAACCACCTCAAGCTTATCATCGTCACAGGTTAGAAAACCTAGAGCTAAGAAACGAAAGATAGGAGCGTTAGATGGGTATTTTAGCCCCGTTAATGAAAAGGAGAATCGTTCTGGGCCTTCAGCTTGTGTTTCGGTCGCGCCACCGTTGGAAAGTGAGGATTCACAAGAAAGTACTGTGGATAGTGATTATCAATTGGCGTTGCAGCTTCAAAAGGAAATGTCTCGTAATGATGTTGAAACTGAAAGTAATGCAAAACCTAATGCGAACACAGATAGTAAGATGAGTAACGACAAAGCATCAAAACCAAAAACCGGGTTTTTCGCCAAAGTGGAGAAATTAGCCGGTTTAAGAAACACTTCGCACTTAGTAAATTCAGAGGCCAGCTCTGATATGGACGATTTTGAGAATCCCCGAAAGAAATCTCGGCTTCCCGACGCATTCATTCATCGTGATAGCCTATCGTCAATGTCTAATATCAACGTACCAAACTGTGATTCCAATAACGATAAGTATGATATGAAGAGTAACTTTGATCTGAGTATCGATACCGCATTTGAACCTGAATCATCTTCAAACTGTGATGACGTATTGTTCAGGATTTCGAACCCCGAACCAAAATCGAGTAGTGATATTACAACAAATACGAACGTGTCTTCCGGGAGGGACGATGTCAGTTATCACCATCAGAATCAATGTGAACCGTCATCGTCCTCTTCAAATATGGATAATTTCAATGATAAAAATTTTGCTGTTTCAGTTTATTCTGCAGAAGACTATGCGAAATGTGAAATATGTGACAAAATGGTTGTTGTATGGGAGATGCAAGAACATTCGGATTATCATTTCGCTGAACAGTTACAAAGACAGGTTTCGCAAACGGTTACCGTGCAATCAAGTTCTAGTCATACAAACTCTACGCCAAAAGCTATTCCTCAGAAAGGCACCAGAGGGCGTAAGAAGAAGATATTTTCACCGGGAGGAAAATCGCCGTCAGTTTTCAATTTCTTTTCGAAGAAAGATTGAATTGTATATATAAATTCGCAGTTTTTGTGAGAAGTGAATGTTTTGAATGCATGTACATGTACAGTGCACCACGGTTAATTTGAACACGGATAATTTGAATTTCGGGGTAATTTGAACTGTTTTCTCGGTCCCGATTCTGTATTTTTCACTCTGTTATACCAAATTTTATTCGGATAATTCGAATAAAATTTTCCGGTCCCGAGCACTAAAAATTATCTGTGGTGCACTGTATATGTATTGAATATAAAATGTATATTTATAATGAATATCGACAATATCCATGTGGAATAGAAAATAAAAAGAGAGCAAATATAATTCAATCTTTATTATGTGAAATATAATAGTGAACAATAATTATAATTTATAACGCATGATTATTATTTTGTCTGAACACCTGTGTTTTACAAAAAAAAGTAAATAGATACGAATGAAACTGTGTTCCCTATGTACTATTTTACGCGCAATTTAAACGAAATGATATGCACAATTTCTGCCAGAATTAGCATTTGACACCGATCTAATAAAGGTATTTAAGATAGGAAAATGAACGGAGATTTTTTTTCCTATCTAAACTTACGATTACAGACATCTATAAATTTCATGTTGAGGACAACACTATTCTACAAAATTGTTTTTTTTTTTTCTTTTTTCGATTTCATGCAAAAAATCATTTACATGTTTACAATTATATGTATATCTAAATTTTTACGACTCCCTGATCTTCATTGAGATTACTTCTCCAACTTTCTAATAACAATCCTAATGTATAAACACTTGAAATTTCTTTATTTCATTTTAATTTCATGTAAACTGCCAGAAGAGGTTCTGAACACATTGTATAGCAGTAGCCTCAATTTAGCCTATATTAAGTTTATCCATCTAAAGTTACAAAATATATGCTTCTTTTGAATTGAAAGTGTGCTTTGACAAAAAACACTTAGCCTAATGCTGATAAAACACAAAAAAACTTGATAATTAAAAAAATAAATAACTCATAAATTACGCACAACATCTAGCGTTATGTTAAACATGCATAATAAATAACAACAATTATGTACAGCCCATATTGGATGCTGACTTATCAAATCTTCAATGTGAAAATTTGGGTGTATGTTCGTAAATTCTGTAACGAATATGTTATACTACATGTCATTTCTAAAAACAAAGCAAATTACTTTTTAGTAGCCTATCCTATGTTCATGTCTCGTTCGACTTCATATTAAATACGCTTTAAGATTATTTGTATAAATAAGTTTGAAGTTAAATATTGCTTGATTCATATGGAAGAAACCTATTTGACAAGACATTAGTGACAAGATTAAGTAATACTATTTCGTAAACACGTAAAGATAAACCATTTTGTGAACACAATCATTTGACCAGATCTTGTTTCTAATACATTTTGCAGCAGCTTTAGCACGAATAATAGTTTTTCATTGGATTTCAAATTAAAATGCAGTTTAACAGCAGTAGATGCATAAAATGCATGGAAGATGGTTGTGATGTAATATACTACGACATTGTAATTCAATGAATGAGTAACTGGAAATCACGAGATTCTATATGAGTACATTACGTGGTCACGTTTGCTAAGTAGAGTTTAAAAATCGAGTCAAATATTTACAGTTCTCCTCTTAGTAAAAAAGTGTTTTTTTTTCAATTTAATATTTGTCCGAATTGTATTCATTTTAATCCTTTAAAATGTTCTTTAAAATGACACTACACGCTTTACAAAGAGCTTGGTTTGTAAAAATATGACATTATACATCATCAGGGGAGACAAAAATCAAAAGATTTCGAAAATCGAATCATACCCACACGGACCCTAATGAAATTCCAAATTTTCGTCGCATCTGCGCACGTCACAAGCTAAAGACATTCTAGCGACATTCTAAGATCACCAAAGCAGCAAAATAATGCAAATAGGATGAAACCTTGTTAACAGAATGGTGGTGACTTTAAAATGACGGAACTTGAAAGGAGTTAACTCCTTTTTGGTCCCAGTCTCATTGAGTAAAGTGTCGCCACCAATATAACTAGCTTATAGCGGAGTGGCGGATAAACCAATTGTCAACCTGGGAGTGATTTGGCTAACAGGCTGGGAAATGGACGGGAAGAAATTGTGTTGGAGGGGGCTTTTCTTGTGGGATCAAGTACTGATGTCAAATGACATGGTCTGAAAAGAGACACTCGTGTGACGAATATAAAGTTTTATGAGGATGTCTTTGGATGGGACTATTTCTTTGGTAATTCATTTTCTAATATAACCAATGTAAACATTATTTATATATCCATTCTCGAAAATGTGGCTATGTGTCGCACATACGATTTGTTGCCAATAATCTCTTCACAGTAATACTGAGAAAAAATTACATGTTGCAATGCTATGCTCAAGATCGATACTCCAAAAAAGAAAGAAATACTGATACTATTTGATAAGAATTCAAAGATAACAGCATATCTATTGATTTCGAAATAATTCTAACTAAACCACTCAAATATTTAATGCATTTTGAAAAATTAATATACATTTGTTCGTCATCCAAACTTCAACAAAATAGTAGACATTTCACTCAAAAACATGAAATAATTACACAAAACACATATGCTATGTGGATTTGCCATCCTGCATAGGAAAGTCAACTGATATGGAAGACCAACCATAATAAACAAAT
>LQRL01118228.1:0-12947 GCA_001703475.1 Hydroides elegans
TACAAATAAATGAAAGTGTCAATAATATAACATATCAAGTGAATTTTAGAATAAATAAACAATATAAAACCAACCCCGCATTTCACTCTTTTCGGTGATACCAATCTTTTTGCCAGAGTTGTCTTCGATATTCGTTCAATACTTTCTCACCTTCCAGATGATAGGATTTGAGGAATCGATGAAACGAGGTGACCAGGTCCTTTTCGCGTATATAGACGCCTTTTGACTTTGTTGCAGCTTCTGTGATAAAAGCTAGGCATTTGTCCATAACGTCTTTTGTGGCGTCAATGTGACGCAAGATATCCGTGCGTTCAGGAATGACGTCTTCATTGCAAAGCAGCTCACTTAAAGCGTCAAATGATTTTTGACATTTTCTATACCACAGACCGGCTTTGTTAGTCGCGAGTAGAATATCGAAGCGTATGCTAGGGAATTTGGTTTGTTTGTATTCGTTTTGCGCTTGAGTGAGATACTTTTCGGCGTCTTCAATATCTTCAACAGATATGTTTTTTTCCGGTCCTTTCGTCAGAATACTGAGGAATATCCAGTCTTGCCTATTGTAGACAAATAATTAAAGCAACCATTGATTATAATTCATATATGGATCAATGATCATAGAATTGTTGATAATGTACAATGAAATATTGAAATAACCTAATACAACTGGTAAAAAGGTAAATATAGAAAGAATAATATGAGAATAAAATGGTATATGCGAAATATATTAAGCAATGATTTCATACATAAGCCATCCTGATGAGCGGATAGATTATCTCGAGCGGCGAATCGTAGAAGTAGGCTAGCATATCGTAGTGGGCCGTGCTACAGTGGCGAGGAGTCTCCACATCACGAGCTAAGGCTTGTCGGGATTTTTCAAAGTTCATAACGGACATGTCTCTGAACAACTAAGATTAATAATAAATCAAGCACCAACAGTTTTAAACAACACTTGACTTATAATTATATTAGATATTAACAATAGGCCTGCATGCTCATTAACATACCGCGTACATATTCAAATAGATATAGAATCGATGCTATTTATTGGAATCCGAACTAGCGAAGAAAAAAAAACTTGGTAATATGGTCAGTATTTGTATTACAAATTCAAGCCCTTATCAATCACCTGATCTTATCATTTTTACCTTTAAACATCCGTCGAAATCCATGTTTTTCATATCAAATTGCCCGACCATATTTGGCACCTGCGCAAGAAACTCTTTCCAGTTCCTCTTTGTGCAATGTTGTAACAAGAACATGAAAAAGGTGCCAGCGTTGTAATATAACAGATTGCGCTCTAAAGCATCTCCAGAAAATTGAACTTGTCCTGCCAGTTGAAGCATTGTAGATAGACATTTTTCGATGTCTCTTTTTTCCCCAGCGCGGTTCATGCTATGGCTAGTCGTTGCGAGTTCAAGAATTCGCGCATGACTTTGATATTTAAGCATAGGCCTAAACTTCTTTTGTTCTGTCGAAAAATTAGAATGAGGTTTAACCTTTGTCTGTTCCAGTTTTGAGGGAGGTTTATCAATTATTGATAATTTTTCATATTGGAGTATAGCCGCAGCATCAAACATTTGTTTGGCAAGAAAAAAAAGGCATATATTTCGTATCAATCAATCTCCGTAAAAACGCATTCCCGCGAACAGTACAGCTCTGTCTGCGTTTTCTGCGAATATTCGAAAGAAGTGTGAAGACTTGGAAGGAAAAACATCTCCTATGGTGTGAGATTTGTGGCATGTCACAAAACATGGCATACTGAGGTTGCGATTTAGTTTGTTCGGTGTTGCTATGGTTATCATTATCAGTTTCTTCATCATAACTTCGATCGTTCAGTGAGTCGGAAATATCCGCTTCTTGGTCGTCAGAGCTATGTAAATCATCTTGTTTTATATATATCTGAGCCATCAATTCTGGATTGTTTATGTCGCTCATCCTGCTTGATCAATTTGTCTATTAATGATAATCAAAATTTGTTTATTATAGAGTTTATTATATAGTCCCAATCATCAAATAAAATATACTTTATCCGTATCATTGGTATAATTCCATTTGATTTTGATTTAGGGTTGTGCTGTTTATTTAAAACACGTGCCATTTGAATTAATATTTTATTGGATAAATCATACTTTCTACGGCACTAATCTGTACACTTTTCTCATATCAAATTGAGATTTTTTTTACGTTTGATTTTTGTATACATGTGGCCTATTATAAAAAGTGGAAACTTAAAAGAAAACACCATTGGTATTTCCGCTTAGTCATCCATTTTTTTCTTCATTTGTTTTACATCCGTACTCACATTAATCATAAACCCGTATTATCGTTGTGATATTTATGTCAAAGACAGTTATGTCGACTGTTGATAAACATGGTGGCGATACTTGTCATAAATATTCTAGCATTACTTGCTGCGCAACAAGTTTGGTTTCAATAATGCGAAATATTTGGATCAGGGTATCATTATTTTATTTATTCTATACTTAGAAGAATGATTTGAGTGTAATAAGAAAGTGCTGTCCCTGAAAATATGCGTTTGTCAACTGTTTTCATTACGTCATCTCTTCTAGAAAATTAATAAAATGCATTATTTTCTAAGCGAATTACATGATTGCCAATGATCACATAATTACTTTCAAAAACTATTGAAACACTAATGCAAATTGTAATTATTTACTTATTTGGATCTTACTTGGATTCTTTAAGGCTCTTGCATCTGCGCCTAGCTCGAGTCGTTCCTCGAATGTACTAAGATTGTTGGCATTTACAGTTTATTGTCCAATTTATTCCACGCGTTGACCACTCTATTAGAGAAGTAATTCTTTCGTATATCCGTACGAGACCGCTGTTTTGATAACTTGAAGCTGTGGCCGCGTAATTTCAATCATAATAAGACAAAATTGGCTGCCATTGCACTAACTCATCATAAATATATGTCGTATGTATCAGTGCCTTAATTGCTGTCTTTTTATATGATGATTCTTGAATTATTATCCCCGCGAGTTGGGTATGAAGGAGTTGAGCTAGAGCTTTGATATCCGAATTCGTGCCTCGTCAAGGTTTCATCTCGATCGGTTGAAAATTGTCGATTCTGGAGCACTTTAAGAATTGTCGATTTTAAACTTTTTTTTCAGATGTTATGTACTTTGTGCACGCAAGTTGGGTATGAAGAAGTTAAGCTAGAGCTTTGAAATTTTATACACGTATAAACCGAGGTCTGAAGTCGTGCCTCGTCAAGGTTTCATCTCGATCAGTTGAAAATTGTTGATTCTGGAGCACTTAAAAAACTGTCGATTAAAAAAAAAATTCAGATGACAAGTACTTTGTGCAGGCAAGGTTTGGTGTGAAAAATTTGAGCTATGGTTTTCAAATTTTATATACGTATATACCGAGGTCTGAAGTCGTGCCTCGTCAATGTTTCATCTCGATCGGTTGAAAATTGTCGATTCTGGAGCACTTTGAAAAAGGGCGAAAATTATAATCAGTTTAGGAAATGTGGGTGATAATATAAGATATTATTATTTAAGTATATATGTATGAGGAAGACAGTCAATATATGCCCTGTCTTTGCTAGCTGCCAAGTAGAACTTCTGCCTCAACATAGTTTCATGTCGATCCATCAATCGTCTTATTCCTTGAATTGCGAATTGTGTTCAATGATGGAACAAACTGTGAATAAATTAAGCTAAAGTTCTTAAATATATTGAAGGTGTGCCTCGTCAAAGTTTCATGTCGATCAACCACAAATTGTAGAAATGGCATCCCACATTAAAAGAAATAAGCTAGGGCTCATATTTTATATTCTTAAACATGATACATTTAAGCTGTGCTTGGTCAAGGTTTCATGTCGATCAACCGCAAATTGTCGAAATGGCGTCACATTTCGAAGAAATGTTATAAAAACGTTATGCAAAACACGTTGTGAGAAAATCGTTTTACGAAAGAGGTTTTGAAACACGTTGTGAGATAGACGTTTTTTTAAAAGACGTTTTTTTAAAAGACGTTTTTTTAAAAGACGTTGTGAGAAAATCAATTTTAAGAAAGGCGTTGTGAGAAAGACGTTGTGAGATAGACGTTGTGAGAAAGACGTTGTGAGAAAGACGTTGTGAGAAAGACGTTGGGAGAAAGACGTGAGAACATCAACTTTAAGAAAGACGTTGTGAGAAAGACGTCGGAAAGACGTTATGAGAAAGTCTATTGCAGGAAAGACGTTGTGAGAAAGACGTTTTGAGAAAATTAACTTTAAGAAAGACGGTGTTCGAAAGACGTTATTCGAAAGACGTTGTGACAAGATAAATTTTAAGAAAGACGTTGTGAGAAAGACGTTGTGAGAAATAAGTAATGAGAAAGACGTTTTGAGAAAATCAATTTTAAGAAAGACGTTTTGAGAAAGACGTTGCGAGAATGACGTTTTGAGAAAGACGTTGTGAGAAAGACGTTGTGAGAAAGATGTAACAAAATCAACTTAAAGAAAGACGTTGTGAGAAAGACGTTGTGAGAAAAACATAGTCGATTGAGACGTTGTGAGAGATGTTGCGTGAATTACATTGTGAGAAAGACGATGTGAGAAAGACATTGTGAGAAAGACGTTGTGAGAAAGACGTTATGAGGAAGACGTTGTGAGAAAGACGTTGCGCGAGAGACGTCGTTTTATCTTCTAATTTTACCAAAATGATCATGACTTTCATCGGCATTTCCTTTAAGACAATCAAACTAATATATTATAAAAAATAAACCACAATTCAAATAGTTTTTGTGTGCCCTAATTAGATTAAACTCTTCCGGTCAGTTACGCTACAATTGGTGCTGTACGCTACAAACAACTTTTTCATTTTTTTTCTTGTAATATTGTTTGAATTCAAATTTTTGAATTATGTTTCATCCATTTATACCAAATCAAGTAATAACTTATATAACTTTGGCAACAGTGTCTCTTCGTTTACTTATACTCGCTTGGTTGGGTACGCTACAGAAAATGGACACACTCAATACAAGAACGTCTCGACTTCGTCTCGATGCTCTTGTATTTCCCAGACCGCACTCTTGCCTATTCGATAACCTATACTCATCTCGTCATCTCGAGTGGACACTTAAATATTGAAAAAAAAAAATACAGTCTTTCTAAAAGAATTTCGTGATTACATCATTACTTACAAATACTTTTTTCACAAGTACAAGGAGTAAATAGTAATTTTAACCGTAAAAACTCCATGTGGATTGACATTGAACGAACTCATTATTAATATTCGTTGGATATATCAGTGCCTTAACAGCATATATTGCCTTCAAATGTTCACAAACGATTATCCCGTTAATGTACAGTAGATTCTCGTTAATTCGAACTCGTTGGGACCACAAAAATTAGTTCGAATTAACCGTGGGTTCGAATTATCAGTATTTGCCTTTCGTTCAGGTTTATCAAGTTGGAGGTCACTGTTAAGTTGCAATATATATTCTATATATAAATAGGGTTTTCAAATATATTGATATTGTCCCTTAGAATTCATTATCATTTCTATAATGCTATAAAATTACTTGTTTTAAAAATAATCGTTTTAGTTTAACACAAAATAAACTCAAATGCATAAATTCCCTGATTTAAAATTTCAAATGGAACCATTCCATTCAAATTATGCAAGTTATTGTTCATCTATTGAATTGCAATTATTGACACTATAGTCAAATGTTGCCTTTGGTTTGTTAATTTAGAACATTTGCTCTGGACCATAACTACTAAGTAATAGAGATGAAAGTAACGCAAGTACACAATAGGGAGGGGTATCATGGTTAATGCTACCTTTGGTCTTTTAACAAATGTCCTTTTGCTCAAAACAACTACCCCTCCACGCATGGGTTCAAAGCAACGCTTGTGAGATATAGTTCACATCCTGATGTGGCAACAAAGACTAATCCTTAATCTGTGGTTACTTTGAGGTTGACTAAAATGCACTTCTTTGAGCTCAAAAAAGCAATGTCAATGCAAAAAATTGTCTTACAAATTGGGATTTTCAGGCTAAAGGTTTGTTCGAATTATCCGTGTATTGGTTAATTCGAACTTTAACATTGTGTTAAATGGGAAAATTTGGCGGGACCGAAGGAATCTGTTCGAATTAACCGATAGTTCGAATTATCAGTGTTCGAATTAACGAGAATCTACTGTATATGGTTCTACAATGTATTTGGTATTGGTCTGAGCACTTTAACCTAGAAGATGTGATACACGTGTAATTGAGAAGAAAAAGAAGAAAAACGTATACGACAATGTTATTATTTTGCTCAATTCAATCTTCAAAAATTGTCACTGCAACAAAAAAAAACTAATTTACAGATTGTTTCCTTTTTTTTTTAGAAGTAATACCCTCCTATTAGCAGATGGGTTGTATATTTATTCTAATAGAGATGAGTTTTTTTCATTTTTAGAGCGGTCTTCGCATGGCAGTCACTCAAGACGTGTTTCCATGGCGAGGTTTATTCAGTTTCACACGCCAATACATGTTTATACATGTATCAATGTCATTCATACGAAGAATGAACATTGTAGTTTTTGTAGTTTACTGTAAAATGACTACGTTATGATTTGATGTGCCTTTTAATGTTTTACTTCACGAACTTCTATTCTGACAAATTTTTGTAGCTATAAAAATATAAGGCTTACTACATGTACATGTTTATAACGGTGTATAACATATAGTAAATTTAGTTAATTCTTCGATATTACTGTTATCCTATTTCGAACAAATAATCAGTCCACACTGCATTCCCCACTCTCCCCATCCTCTCCCAAATCGCGAAACAACTCCAGATTGTCATCGCTTTCCGTTGGTTGATCTGTGTCTGACATTAAATCCACGATGTCGCAGTGTTGACTGGCGTTTCGTGAATCCAAATCCTTTTGCCAGAGTTGTATTCGATATTCGTTCAATACTTTCTCACCTTCGAGATGATAGGATTTGAGGAATCGATGAAACGAGGTGACAAGATCCTTTTCGCGTATGCAAACGCCTTTTGCCTTTGCTGCAGCTTCTGTGATAAAAGCTAGGCATTTGTCCATAATTATGTGTGTAGCTTCAATGTGACACAGAATATCTGTGCGTTCAGGAATGACGTCTTCATTGCAAAACAGCTCACTTAAAGCATCAAATGATTGTTGACACTTTCTATAGCACAGACCGGCCTGGTTAGTCGCGAGTAGAATATCGAAGCGTATGCTTGGGAATTTGGCGTGTTTGTATTCGTTTTGCGCTTGAGTTAGGTACTTCTCGGCGTCTTCAATATCCTCAAATGATATGCTTTTTCCGGAGCTTTCGTCAGAATACTGAGGAATATCGAGTCTTGCCTGTTATATAAAATAGAAAATTAAGGCAATGATTATTATTAAGTATTACTGGCATTTAGTATGGTTTATCGCATTTGTCGTTTGTCGTATTTGTTTATCGTTTATGGTTATCGCATAATTTTGTAAAAAAAGTAAATATAAAAAACATATATTATTCATTTGTTGCTAGAAACAAACTATTTCAAAGGAATACATTCTTACATAAGCCATCTTAATCAGCGGATAGATGATCTCGAGCGGAGAATCATAGAAATATGCCAACGAATCATAGCGGGCTGTGCTACAGCTGCGAGGGGTTTCCATATCACGAACCAATGCTTGTCGTGCCTTTTCGAAGTTCGTCACGGACATGTCTCTGAACATCTATGAACAATATACAAGGAAGTATTTGTGAAACACGAGCAGGCCCCAACCGCCCCCAAACTCGAAGGGGTATGTTTTTTTGTAGATTTTAAATATATTTTCTATGAAAACCGATATTATTGGCCAATTTGACAACTTCCGGTCGGGTGTTTTTGACCGAAATGGTAAAACGGCACATATACGAACAGAGACCTTTCATTTGAGCCTATAACCAAGTCTCTATGACCTTCCATTCAAAAGTTCTAGCCCGCACACGCTCAAGTCTTGAAAAACCGCTACTTTTGGGTATTTTGGCCAATTTGACAACTTCCGGTCGGGTGTTTTTGACCGAAATGGTCAAAAGGCACATCTATGGACCAAGACCTTTCATTCGAGCCTATAACCAAGTCTTTATGACCTTTCTTATGACCCCTAACCTTTGGGTTGGGGCCTAATAAAGCAAAAGAAGTAAAAAAACTTCTGTATTATTTTGGCATTTGACAACTTCCGGTCGGGTGTTTTTGACCGAAATGGTCAAAAGGCACATCTACGGACCAAGACCTTTCATTTGAGCCTATAACCAAATCTTTATGACCTTCCGTTCTAGTTCTAGCCCGTACAAGAAAGCGATGACAGACGGATAGACGGAAAGACGGACAGACAGACAGACGGACGGACGGACACCCCAACTCTATAGGCCCCTAACTTTTGGGTTTGGGCCTAATAAAGCAAAAGTAGTAAACAAACTTCTGTATTATTTCGTAAAATATACATGAACATGTAAGTTCACACAAAGAAATAATTTATTAAAATCCGACTTATTCAAATTATTGATAAAAAATGGAATGAAGTTTTTCATTTTTACCTTTAAACAGCCCTCGAAATCCATGTCTTCTATGTCATATTGTCGGTCCCTATTTGGCACCTGCCCAATTACCTGTTTCCAGTTCTTCTTTGTACAATATTGCAGAAGGAACATGAAAAAGGTGCCAGCATTATAATATAAAAGATTGCGCTCTAAAGCATCTCCAGAAAATTGAACTTGTCCAGCCAGTTGTAACATTGCAAAAAGACAGTTTTCTATGTCCCGTTTCTCTCCTGCCCGTTTCATGCTATGACTAGTCGTTGCGATTTCAAGAATACGTTTATGACAGGGATATTTGAGCATAGGCCTAAACTTTTCTAGTTCTGCCGAAAGATTGAAATGTGGTTTTACTTTTGCCTGTTCCATTTTTGAAGGAGGTTTATCAATTATGGGTATTTTTTATACTGCAGTATTCCTGCTACATCATACCTTTGTTGAGCCAAATAGAATGGCATATATTTGGTATCAATTAATCTCCGTAAAAACGCGTTTCCGCGGACAGTACAGCTTTGTTCACGTTTTCTGCGAATATCCGAAAGAAGTGTGTAGATTTGGAATGAGCAACTTCCTCTGTGATGCGAGATTTGAGGCATGTCACAGCACATAGCACTGCGTTTAACGTTGCCATGGTTATCACTATCAGTTTCCTCATCTGAACTTTGACAGTTCAGTGAGTCGGAAATATCCGCTTCTTGATCGTCAGAGTTATGTACAAAATCTTGTTTTATCCGAGAAATCAATTCTTGATAGTTTATGGCGCTCATCCTGCTTGATCAATTCTTCTATGACTCAATTAATAATAATCAAAATTTGAAGTTAATTGTGTAGTCCAAAACACATTTTGGTGACTAAGGATGAGTCTATAAAGTGAAATGTTTCCGAATTGTCATATCTTTTGCAAGTTCGAATAAAAATGTTGCTTTTGATCGTGCAAACAATCACATACATGTATTTTAAGAGTTATCCTTTTCGTCATTTACATAAGTCTACATATTGCATGCTCCATCGTCCTATTTCCTTAGTAACGCAATTGAGTCTGTTTCCCTCACGGTAATGTTCGTTTGAAAAAGTTCATAGTGGAGGCAATATGCCGAAAAAAAACACGATGACGTGTCCTTCCCAGCACAGAATTTGTGTTTTTTTTAAAGCTGTGAAATTCTTATAATGCTCGATTGGTGAGTCATAAGAAATATATGTCAGCTCATAGCCTTTGTGTACGGTTACATCGAGAAGTCTTACTCATTTAAGTACCACCACGTCATGGACTCATATTTTGCGGTCAACTATTTATACATGTATTACAATAGCTATGGTAAGTTCATAGACATGTATACAAGTTAGGAGGGAACAACTTCCTATGTGTATTTTAATTCATTCATTTTTTTTGGACTAGTTCAATTTCCAAATACAATTATAAGATAAAACATATTTTATCCGTATCGTAGAAAAGTGTATTTGATTTTGATTTAGGATGTTATTGGTGTTTATTTATAAGTACGTGCCCTTTGCAATAATTTTCTATTTGATAAAACATTCACATGCTTAAACACTATTGATCTACACTTTGCTCATACATTTGTTTTAAATTCTTGCATTATAAGCAGTAAAAAATTGAAAAAAAAAACACTTAGTCATCAAAGTTGTTTTTACTCCATTTGTTTAACTAGTGGTGGTGCATGAAACTGTTATAGTTTCGCATCTCATATCATCAGACCCTTTCTCTAATCGGCTTTGGTGTTTTTATCATGGTTATTTGCAACGTTGGGGATAGATCTGATTCATTTGACCGCACAAATGCCACTATTTATCATTACAACCCTTATTATCGTTGTGATACATTGTATTTATGTCGCACTGTAGATAGTTACAGTAAACGTGGTTTATAAGTTGACATCGTGCGGGCGTGTGCACGCTAGGATTTTAGCGTGGACAAATTTCGATTTAAGCGTGCAGTGTTTCAAGCGTGCGGGCGTGCGAGCGTGCGGACGTGGATCTTCCGTTTGTGGCTTCTAATGTATACATGTACGCTATACACAGGGATGTACTATTAGGGTTCTCAATTTTCTTAATTTCTTTTTTCATTTAAAAAAAAAGGTTGGTTTCGTATCCATGAATGTATCTAGCAATTGATCTTATTTGAGTAATAGATATGTGAAAACATCATTTTATGCATAATGTTGAAATGTTAAAAAAAAACACATTTTATGTAATTTCTCGAAATTCACGGTCTCATATAATCAATAACATTCTTAATTCAGGCATTTACTGTGAACAGCATCGTCTTATTTCAAATCATTATTGTGCATATCATGTGATCAGAAATTATAGTGAGGAATCTTTAATTGGTATTCGATAATGTGTGTTTTGATTTTGAAATATGTAATGATTCATGAGGTTTTTTTTTAAATTTACATTTACATATTTCAACAAAACGATGACCAAATCTTAGTTAGAAAATAGTACGAAAAGCTTAAACATTAAAAGAGGAATTTACGTTAGCGGCAAACCTAGACAAATGTATCATTCAATAAAAAACAAATTAAATACAATTTCTTTCAAAAAGCAGTCATCCTAAAATGGAATCCTAGGTGATTGAAAAAATGATATAGAGATAATTTCATTTTTCACAAATAAATGACACAATTATTTGTCAAATTAATAATTGCTGTTATGAAATATAACATGATTATTGCTTATAGACATAATATTACAATGGTGATCAGATTCAATCGGCTTAACAAACCTTATATATCCCCAATAAGCGTGCGGGCGTGCGAGCTTGCGGGCGTGCGCAAAATTGAATTTAAGCGTGGAGTATTAAGCGTGCGGGCGTGGAGTGTTAAGAGTGGAGTCGTCAACTTATAAACCGTGTTTACTGTATGTCGAGTGTTGATAAACATGGTTGCGATAGTGTTCATGTGTATTGTAACATTATTGCTACGTTGCAAAATATTTGGATCCGTGTATGGAGAAATTATGGCTATATCCTGTATCAGTCCCCCTATGGTTAATTTCCCATATACGAAACAACGGGCATCATAGCGATTTAAGCCCTTTAAAACGGATTAAAGGGGACTATTACAGGATATAGCCGAAATTATTGTATAATTCTATACTTTTATTCAAATAAACGGCTTTCTCTTGAATTATGTGTTTTTCTCGCGTCATCTCTGGTGGAAAATTGATAATACAAATGTATACAGTATATCTAACTTCATGGTCGCCTGAAAAAGTAAAAGAAAAAGTAATTTTAAGTGTTTTATTTAAAAAAAGAAATTGTAAATTCTATCGTGATAAGAATGATATGGTTTTCTTTAAAAATATATATATTTGAGTATGGAAACCCTTCTTTCAGCAAGTTTGTTGTATATTTTTTTCTCAGTTTGTTTATATGATTCTTTTTTTTTTTCTACCCAGAGTGGTCTTCGTATGGCAGTCACTCGAGACCTCGACGTTTCCATGGCGAGGTTCATTCAGTTTCACTTTCGCTATGGGTGTAGTGACGTCTCAAGTAGTGATTGGTTGAGGGATCACATGGTCTTGCTGCAGTATTCGAATAACGGTGGCATCCAGTGGGCCAATCTGCAAGAAATCCATTATAAGGATGTGTCCAACCCAAGGTAAGGTCAACTTGCAATTACATGTATTAAAGATAAACGCTATTTAAATATCGTACAAACTTGTAGGTTTTGTTTTATAATCGTCAGTTTCTTACAACTATTGATATCTTTCGATTGTGATTTTGGTTCAAATTTAGGTGTTATTTACAGCTTGATAAATATTTTCGTTGAAGGCAGTTAATTTAAATAAACATGTTAAAACAGAACATTAAACCATGATGGTAAGTCAAGTGCATATGTGTATTTCACAAATAAAGACCATATGACCAAAGTTATGTGCACTCGTATATTTCCAATTCGATACTAAATATTGGTATAGGTCTACATGTACATGAACCATGCATAAACGCCTTAAATACCATTCAAGAGAAGGCTGTAATAATAACACCAAAAAAACACATGTTTTAAAATCGATCATAACTGCAATAGAATACTTTGAATATGTGAGATATAAACTCTTTCGTATGCAGTCGGTTCTTCAGCCTGGAGCTGCCGTCTCCCTCGCGCACCAATGCCACGCGGTTCCGACTATGGCAACCTCAGCATGAAGGTAAGCGGCAGAGATTAGCTTGGATTAGAACATAGTTTTGAAATGTGCTTGAATCAACATTTCTCTGGCTGTTATTAGGCCGAGGACATCCCACCATTTGGCGACGTCTCCGTATGCCGAGACTATCTCTATAAACGCATACGATGGTCTCCGCTTATGAAGACGTCGTCAAAAGGGGGACGTCCCCCCCCCCCTCTCTCTCTCTCTCTCTCTCTCTCTCTCTCTCTCTCTCTC
>LQRL01118230.1:946-25957 GCA_001703475.1 Hydroides elegans
ATGGTAATGGGACTTGAATGACCCTATTTTCTCTTTTTCGAATTGCGCAAAAGACTTTGCGCCCTCGGCGCTTGCATATAAGATTTGATTTGAATATCGCGAACCAGTGTTATTTTGAATGACGGTCACACAAGTTTATGGCGCGATGGTCACTGGACTTGGGTGACCCTATTTTTTCGCGGTTCGAATAGCGAAAAGGTCTTAAAACACGGCAAAAATATTTCGGTATTGAAACTTTATTTTCACAACCTATTTTCGTGGTTTTGGGGCGGGAGCTTCTGCCCAAATTTTCAATTGTGACCAAAATTTCATTTTCACAACCTATTTCCGTGGTTTTGGGGCGGGAGCTTCTGCCCAAATTTTCAATTGTGACCAAAATTTTCTCTAATTCTATCGATGGGTTATCTGCGTTGACATGCTATCATACCTTTATAAATATAAATGACACCAGACCAATAGATACCATTCTTGGATGCGCACACATAAATCAGGGGCTGATATACAATTCCATCTTCGTCTTCATCTTCCTAAATGTTTCATTTGCAATAGATTTATAACCGCCTTACAAGTAAATTTTATTTGAGGATAACATATATGATAAAATACGAAGTCGGTCCATTTATAAGAATATGGTACAGTTCCGATGCGCAGCCGAGGCACCTGTACAATGTTTTAATCAATGGAGTTGTCCCAGTACTTTAACCGATATTGTTTACAGTACATCATCTTTAAACCGATATTGTTTACAGTATATCATCTATGATAATGGATGAATTCATGGATCATAAATACAAAGGGACTGTGAACTAATAATGTGTGCCAATATGCAATTTCTATGTTTAAAAGTATAATTTTTCATTTTTAATGGAGAAGTACTTTTGGTTTCATTCCCCCTTTAGAAAAGCCTAATTACTAATGGTTCAGCCCTAGGCGATAGAAAAAAAAAGAGAATTTAAATGATATGCAAAAAAAGTTATTAGCAAAAAATATATTTAAACAAGCATTTATATGCACACACTTTATAAACGGTAATTATAGCTGTGACAAATGAAATTTGAAGAATAAACTCAAACAAAATTTACAAAACTGTTATCCATGTATATGACCGAGAAATGTATCTGGAAACAAAAATAAAATGTTTGACACATATAACTTGTTTATTTTTATTACCTCTATAGTGAGTGGCATTTTGTGCCACTTGATACTATCTGTCGAGTGCCACAGAGTAAGAATGGTCATATCAGCAACCAGCAATGCCATTACAATGAACAACAAGTGCGCATCCCTAATTATCTGCCATGGGAATAAAGAATATGATGAAGACCAATTTTGATTAAAGAGACACATGGATATTAATACATTTTAATGCCCATGTTATTCGATGTTAACTTTTCATCAGTTATTCGTAACTGAAAACGAGTTAATAATATAATTCTGTAAACATATATTTAACATGTTTTAACAACACTTATATAACAATTACAGAGCTAAATTAACTTAGCCGAATCACAATTAATAACATAATGATTTGATTTATACATTAATAGGTAAAATATTCTTACCTTCTTTTCCAAAGTCTTGGTTGTTATAACTTTATGAACCCTCCATGTCTTTGCGAACATACTACCAAAGGCAAGTGTGAATCCGCAAACAACCAACCAAACCCTCGCCTGTTGACAAAATAATCACAACCACATACATACGTTGGATTTTTTTATCATTTGCATCATAACTAGAAAGCATTTAATTTAAATTAAGTTAACCATTGCATATTGAATACCTACTCTGCATATGTGTTCCTCTGATTCATCCTTTATATCATCTATTCCCCAAAGTATTGCAGCAGAATAAGTCATAATGCACCCCAAAGCGATCAAATAGTTGATGCGTGGTGATGACATCTTAATATATCTGAGGCAAATATAATTTTGATAGGTCAGCAAATAAACAATGCATATATTATATTACTTATCATATCCAGTTAATTGTTGTCTAATTGATAAATCAACATTACAATTATGAGAATTAATTGTATGGGGGTTTTGAATGGTTCTATAAGATATCTTATTAAGGTATTTTCCTTTTCACCTGGTATACCTGTAACGATGTATTAAGTAAGAGCATATAAGGGTGCATGATATTCCAATGACTGCAAATGTACATATCATTACGAAAAACACATGGTTGGTTTGTATTCTTGAAATCTTGATCAAATCAGAATCACGCGGAGGTTTCCCACCTAAAAAGTCAAAAGTATATATCCAGTCAAAGCAAAAGATACTTGCGTCCCAGTATCATTAAATCTTGTTCTTATAGCTATTATTATTTGATTATTATGTTTATTGCAATACACTTTCCGATGAAATATTTTACCTAAAAACAAAGATGTATCGTCCTCAAAAAGCGTCAAATCGTCTGTAAAGGGACTGTACATTCCGACCACGTTCAATGCTCCTCGCTTTAGCTGATACACTTCGTATACCGAAAGTCTATCGCCGATGTCTGTGAATTCGATTTCTCCCTATTCAATGCAAGTAGATAGTATTCTAGCTAATGACACGATTCAGTGGAAATAGGCTTTATTAATGTTATTAACTAATTATACAGCAAGGTAGTGCATTAGATTGAAAATAATTTGTAAGATTTCATAATTTACACCATCTTTTTCATAATTATTGTTTATATAATTACACTTTGTCCGAAGAACTGCTGTTTTAGTATATTGTCATATAGGACTTCAGCAATATCCTTTCGTTCGTATGAGAAATCCAACAGACTGGAATTGTGCATTTTAAGATAGTCATCGGTCTCATGTAATGCTCTGAATAAAGTCCATGCTCCATCGAAACCCGGTCCAAACAGCTCTATTTATAATTTATTTAGAATATAAGTTCATATAACAAAATCTATACATTTTATATAAAAGAATCATTTGTTTTAAATAACAATCGAAACATGTAGAAGGTAACACAATAAAAATTGCTCTTTTTGTTGCTGTTGTCATATGTTTCATGTTTTATACATTTGACACGTGACTTTTAATGGGTAATTATTTAACAATAGGCCTTTGCTTTTTTTTCACTTTCTCATTTGCTTTGGCAGAAAATGTTTGTTTCTCACAGGGCGTACAAAACTAAAATTGTTGAAAAAACTTGTAAGAGAACGCTTTAGACATAACTCCCACGATAAATTTCGATGGGCAACTGGGCCTATAAATTCTAAACATTACTTGGAAGAGTGCATAGTGAACCCATATTTATCGCTATATTTCAAAATCAGCATATCTTTTTATGCTAGATTCGATAACAAAACTATGCATTACATTTATCAAATGTCTATCGGTACCGTATCACTTATAGTATTTCTATTTATGTTAGTATATCAAATTTCTATAAATTATAAGAGATCACACATACTCGTTTCTATGGGTATCGAAGGAAATATATGTCTGCTGCTCGCCAAAAATTCTTTAAATTGCAATTGGAGCTCACGAGCTGTCTATAATGGAAAAATTTCGAAAATTTATTCACAGAATAACCCGTTATATAGGATACTCATTTATCTTATTCATTAGAAAAATGGATGTCATATGATCTTGAATCATAAAATGATTGCTTCTAAAGTATATATTTATGAAAATAAAATAAGGAATATGTGTCACAATAGAGGCAACTCCGAGGGCAGAGTGAAGTATAAACATAGGCATCAGATATGCAAAGCCCCCGTCTATGCAAACATTCTTTATTCCGAACATCTGTGAATTAAAAGAAGCAGGTCAAAAGAAATATTTCTTACAATGTCTTTCTTGCGTCTTTCTCGCAACGCCTTTCTCATGTCCTTCTCACAACGTCTTTCCTACAACGTATTTCTCACAACGTCTCTCTCACAACGTCGTCATCACAGCGTTGCCCTTACAAACATTTTCCACACAACGTAGTCCTCACAACGTCACGATATACGCGTAATCTTTCTCTATGTTCTATGCTCAGACCCCGTAATTTCGACCATTTGTTCTCGATCAAACAACATCCTTGTCGTTGCACATATACAATATATATTTATATATTCTTTCACGCTGTGACGATTCAGAACCCTACCACAAAGGCTTCATACAAACGTACCGCGGACAAAGTGCAGTACAAATATCCCAAAATATCTCAAAATGTGTTTAAGTTCAGACCCCTGTAATTTCGACATTTTTAATCGGTCGAACTGCAACTTCGACGGTGCATATCTGCAATATATATTATTTCATTGTGTGAAGTTTCTGAACCCTAGGGCAGAGGCTTTAAACCAAAGTACCGGGGACAAAGTGCTGTATAAATATCCCAAAATATCTCAAATTCGTCTGAGTTCAGACCCCCGTAATTTCGACATGTTTTGGTCGACCAAACTGAAACTTTAACGTAACACATCTACAATATAAATGCTTTCGCTAAGTGTTTCAACGTCCTTGAACAAAAGCTTCATACCAAAGTGCCGCGGACAAACTACTGCATGTCAAATGTTAACAGACGGACGGACGATATGGGGGATAGCAAAAGCCTTCAGCCAAAATGATGGGCTGGGAGCTATAAAGCGATCATCATGCTTGTTTTATCAGGGGTCAGCATAGGTTTTTGTAAGGCCATGTTTTGATGTAAAATTTTACATCAACTACAGTTAATAAAGAGCATCGTTGGAACCAAATGAAGGGTTTCGTCTATAAATATATAATGTATATTTTTCTATTTTAGGGAAACAAAATATTACATTATTTTGTACATATACGATATAGCGATTTGCCATTGAACCTTTCACGATGGCATAAATAATTTTAATCTTGATGTAAAAGAGGAAAAATGCAAAACATATACCTTTCCTGTTACTCCAGTGGTATAGTTATAATCATAATCCGTAATAAAGACGGGATAAAACGTAAACGCATTATCGGTGACATCCATCATTTGCTCACGGGTGCAGCCGTCATCTACTTGAGCGTTGATTTCGGGAAGAAACCCAAAGTCCACGTCATAGTTTATCCACTGATACCGTTTTCCATACATTCCTAGTTTGTAAGCCTTCAATTGAAAAAATAAATAAATTTGCAAAAATATCTCAATACTTTGATTAAAAGCATGGATCAAGAGGATAATTTTAAACCAAAGCATGTAGTTATGATTCAAAATTAGCTATTTTCAAAGCACGGAAAAAGTATACATTTATGATTATACGCTAAAGCATGCAATTATGAACTATTTTTAAATTATGAAAAAAAAAACATCAGAACGTAACGGGTGTTATGACTTTTGTATCTACTCAGGTTAAGGGTTAATATGTTCACATTCATTTTCTTAAATTCAAGCGCGGATTTAGAAGGGGCGTGCGCGCCCCCTCTAAATCCGCCCTTACATGTAATACAAATTCCGGTTAAGTCTGATAATTTATATTGTTGGCGCCCCCAGGTTCAATATTTTCTGGATCCGCGCCTGATATTCTTATAACATGAATATAGTGATTATAAATATAGAGATGGTCTATGATAGTAAATAATTTAGACTAATTTTGTTTTAAGTATACCGATACCTGACACATGAGTCTCTCTTTTGCTCCGGTAGTCAACCATCGTGCATATGAAATTATGATGCGTGCATTGGAATCCTGTTAAAATACCGACATTATACATGTATTTACTCAGTCATTTAGGAACATTAATGCTGGCAAAAATGTATTTTGATCTTTTTGTAATGTAATCCAGAGGTCGCGGGTTCGATCACCGTTAGGGCAGCTACATATGGTTTCGGCTGTTCCCCCAGCGGGTCTAGTGCTTCGTATGCCAAAGCTGGTATCAATCTTTGCCGTTTTATCATTTAAAAGGGAAATAATTTGTGATAACCACTCACCATAAGTAAAACATATCGGTCGGCAAGTATAAACGAACCATTTATTCAAATAACCCAACTTAAAAAAAAAGGAAATAAAAAATGATTGAATTGATGCTTGACGATTCTGCTATGCTATCAATAGTTTGTTTGTGTATGCTAAAGCTTCCCGTATGCCTTTGATCATTTACGTTTTAATTTCACGTTTTTAGTATTGCAATGCAATACCGATAATGCACGGATGATGATATAGAATTGTAATGAATAAAAAAATAAGTGTTATTTTTCTAAACTGTTTTTTTTTTTACATAGAGAATACGAGTACTTTACCTTAATCAATTGCATTTGTACGAGAGGATCATATGTGTAGGTAATCGAGGTTAAAACAGTTATATTGTTTTCCGGGAGCCTTGCAACTAAATCGTCTTTTGACTAAAACATAAAATGAGTTATACTATGAGCAATAACTATTGCAAAATCAAGTTATGCATTATTATGTATCAACACTTTGTTTTGCTTATCAACCGAATGTTGAAGAATTCGTATAATTGTTGAATTGAGTTAATCTTTATCATTAGTGGTTCAAATTTGTTTATGTGCAAAACTTAATACCGTAGCAACAAAAACGACATCGTATGCAATAACGGCTATTTTCTTCCATCCAAAATGTTTTAATATCTTGAGTATCGCCATGTTATTCAATGCCAAGCTCGGGAAAGACCGAGTAAAATAGGGAAATTTCGCAGGGTTTGACAGAATCGGAGAGGCCGCCGCGTAACTCAACTGAAAATGATATTTAAAAAAAATAACCAGCTTTTGCACTCATAATGGAACGTTCTATAGGGTAACTCGAATATTTGGCTTATTTTCGAAATAGTCAAGCAAGTATATGTTCTACACTTTTAAACTTATTAGCTCAAATGGATATTTTGATAAATAATTTTTAAAAAATCACTGCACTAACAATATCAGTACGAGATCATATATTAAAAGGTTTCACAGCAAAAAGAAAAACAATATGAAAGTTCAATTAACTGATAAAAAAGTGCAATTATGAATGAGATTTATACTCACACTGACTAAATTATAGTAGCTTGATATTTCTGATACCACTTGAGCCTGGGATGAGTACATAGGCCCATAGATCACATGCTTTGAAATCAATAAAATAAGGTTATATTTAGTGAGTCTGTATCGAGTTGTAACTTTTATATTCATATGTGGCTTTTTAAAGTATTCGTAAGTGATTTTATCGTTGAGCGGCATCAATGCAAGCTTGTTTGTTAGAACGTTTTACGCTTGATTACGGATGAGTACTTTCCAATTTGTAATGAAAAAATAGGATTTCACATTATCAAAGAATCAGTTACCTTTATTGGTTGTTTCGTGACACCGTCTATGAATCCTTTAACTGATTCACCCATATTTTCCTAGAGAGAAAAAATACTCTTTAGTATAAATTAATTCACTTTATTTCAATAATCTATCTATAATAGTCTGCACTATTTTAACTTTACATTTCATTTTCAAGCTTGAAAATTGTCATATTTTAGATTCGATTTTAAAAACAACATTTTAAACAAACTTTAAGGCTTTGCTTTTCGACGGATTCAGTACATCAATTTATGTAAAATATGCTAAGGAGCATATTTCACATACGCAACATTATTTTACATTACCATTTGTAATGCAGAACTGCATTACAAATGGAAATGTGAACATTTATTGATGAAAATAAATTAAGTTCTATTTGACAATTGAAACATTGTTAAATGACACTCTTCTTTGGATTAGATGATTTAAAAAGCAATAAGCTGTTGAAAAATAGCCATACAAAATCAAAAATGCCTTTTCAAAACGCAGATTAGAAACAATGGTAGAATCTATGGTCGCAATATAATTTCAATATGTAAATATATCATTAGGAAGTATCAATATACTTACAATCCCTGCATGATGAGTAAAATATGTGATATTATATTCTGGTAGAATATCACTCTGAGAATGTAAAACAGATATAGCGAAAGCTAGAGACAATTCACTATTCCAGTCCAAAAATGTAGCATTCAGATGGAGTATATTTAAAGATGTGTTTCTTTGCAATCCGTTCCCAAGAAAACACGTTTGGAACATTATCATTGTAATCATGAGATACATTATCAAATTTTATATAAATCCGATTAGAAATTGTTTAACACTTCAATGTAACTTTGCAACATATATTTTTTTGATAACCCATAAACGTTTTTTTTAGAAATAGTCCTCAATTCATAGCGTTGTATCCACGATATGCATTAACACAAAAGAGTTTATATATTATATGTCAAGACAAAACTATAGAAACTGTATGGACAGAAATGTACATGTTCTTATATAAGTGACAGTAGGTATCAGTAGAATGTAATTTCATAACAGTCTAATTGGTATAATGAGGACATCATGTATCGCTGCATATTGACAAGCCCTCTTCATAATGCCACCGTGGTCCCGCCATGATCATATTCCAAATTGTATTCATTCTGTCGTTCGTGCAAATGGCTTATGAGTAATGTAAGGAATTAGTTTCTATTATCTACATAACCCGCTCGAAAAACTCGGACACGGGTGCAATTAAAGATGAAGTTACATCACCTGTTGTCTTTTACCATTAATGGCATTTATTTAATGCTATGATCGTCTTTGGTACCAATTTGACTGCAATCTTATACTGGCAGTGTGTATGATAGCGGGGGTTTCATATATAGACTACGTGTTAGATATTATTACATCAGATGAGACTCTTAGATTATGTTACAATGTCGATTTTTTAGGATATATATAGAGAACGGATTATCTTTGATCCTGGAAGAATATCTTTCTGATAGGAAAAAATCGAATGAAAAAATATATGTAACCTAACTAATATAACAAAGGCATATAACAACTACCATCGGCCAAAAAAGAAAGTCCCCATCAATGTTGTTTGACCTAGGGTCAAAATCAGGTCATAAAGGTGTTATATTTTTATATATTCTAGAAGTCTATTATCTCTTTTATCTATCTACGAAATTTGAGAAAGAGGAACGAGCAAATAAAGGAAATATAATTAATTTAGTAACAGTGGTGTCACTTTCAAAAACTGCAAAATATATCTTTTGCATAGAACTGTTAGAAGTCTACACTTAGGCGAATATGCGCGCTGCCTAAAGTGTGCTATGCAAGAAGGGCTATTCAGTTGTTCAGCAATGGCAACACTGAAGACTTATAAGGGCATAAGAAGCAGCGCATAGAACTTACGATCGGTCCCGGGACCTTGTTGACATATTGATTTCATGTATGATTTAAGTTCAACCCTGAATATCTTGCTTATATTTCCGTCGAATACTCCCAGATTTTAACAGGATATAGGTGTATTATCTGACATTCGATTATGTGTCTTTATGTTGGAATCTATTGGTAAATTATATCACAATAGAAGTGAGAATCGGTTACGGTCATATGAAAAGCATCATTAATACATTTTAAACCTCATTTTAAAGAAAACTGCTATACCAATATATCTGACAATTTTATGGAGTCTAGGTATGTTATTAGAAAATACACAGTTAAATTTACAGAACGTTTTTATCAAGAATGGCTCTTTGAGCAACAATAACTTGAAGCATGGTGACGTTCGAATTGAGAATCTATTGCGGTCAGTCTTAATAATAGTACCACACTACTAGTACAATAGCACTTATACATAGATACATTTATTATACATTTATTGATCACTTGTCATCCTCAATATTCATGATAGATATAATCTATGTATTAGCTAGGCTTATTGTTCTAATAGTGTACTGTGATTGAGACTGACCGCAATAGATTCTCGATTTGAATGACAAAATATTTTAAAACTTTATTGCTCAATGATTTATTTTTCAATGGAATGATTTGCAAGTTTACAATTATATTGTCCAATAACATACCTAGACTCCATAGAATTTTCAGATGTATCGATATAGCAGTTTTCTTTAAATTGAGATTTAAAGTTTATTTATGATGCTTTTCATATGACCGTAACCGATTCTCACGTCTATAACACTACTCGGTGTGTGCCATTTTCCATTAAGAGCATGATCGGAATGTGGGACCCAAACTTATGCTATACTTTGTAATATAGAGTCTTGGTATTAGATTTGATCACACTGGTCTTGCTTATTATTATCATTACACACAAACATGCAACATGCATAATAATGATTTAGTGTGTGTATGTGGTTTTATGATTTGGGTATAACTTATTTATATGACTGTTTTATAAAATCAATCTCTTATAATAAACATCTACTCGGCGAAGCCACGTCCCCTCGACGTCACTACATGACGTCCTATTTAAGCCCTCTGCTGGGCCTGTATGAAAGTTTGCCGGACGTCATTTTTAGATGTCAATATTAGACATCCAAAGGACAGGCGTAAACAATAGACGTGTGTTTTTTTATTTCGTCACTTTTTTTGTCATGTCCACCATGAATGAACAAATTATTGCATTTTAAACAGCCCGATTTTTCTGATATTAGTATATATACTAGGTGTATATCTTATCAATAATTTGTCATGAATTCAAAATGATTATGTAATGAATTAATTAAATATGACCCCTTGAATAAGATTATTTGTAGGCAAGGGGTGTTTTTTTATTTCGTCAGGTGAAACTTATTATTTGTTTTTCACTGTTTAGAGCTTTATTTTATTTGGTATACACATTCTTAAGTCACAATCCAACTACATGTAACAGAATTATAAAGCAAACGGTATTCAATCAAATATCTAGATATAATTGCTTAAAAGTTGCTAATTCGGTCATGAACGTTGGTTGTATACAATGTTCGTCACCCCAGTTACAGAGGGCTTTTCTACAGAGTTGATATGTGAAAAATAGTGCATTAAATGAGAATGCAGACATCAAATAATATTATAGACTCCATACATAGATAATACACACACTGTTATATAGATTGAGACTATTATTCAATAGGAAAGTGTCAGTAATTATATTAAAGCAAACATTTTCACCCTTTTTAAAGCTCTTATGTATTGGTGTCAGAATAGTTTATTATCACTATTATTAGAAATAGTGATTGGTGCATAATGAAGAGATCAGGTTCAGGTATTGAATTGATTCTCCAAAATTCTAGCGGCAACAAATAAAGTTATGGCATTGTTTTTACATTTTTAAATATTTTTTTAATGTTTCTGTACTTTTGAATAACATTTTCGATGGATCATGATACATATACCCCGTTTATACAAGATTGTGGCTCTAAATTTGATTAAACAATGTATAACTGCTTGAAAAACACATACAGCGATAAAAAGATACCACCTGACGAAATAAAAAAAACACCCCTTGCCGACAAATATTTTATTCAAAGGACCATATTTCATTTATTCATTACACAATAATTTTGAATCGAATACATATAATTGATAGAAGATACACCTAGAACATATACCAATATCAGAAAAATTGTGTTGTTGAAAATGCAATAATTTGTTCATTCATGCTGAACATGACGAAAAAAGTGACGAAATAAAAAAACATACTTCTACGTTCGCTAAGACCATAAAACGACTGGTCCGATTTGTGACGTTTTAGGAACATCTTTTAATGCACATTTGTAGCCCCTAGCCAACCAATTGGGCTGAGTGTTATTTCTATCCCTCATTCCGTCCGTCTGTCCGTCCGTCTGTTTAAGATGCTGTAGTTTGTCCGCGGCATTTGGTATGAAGCCTTTGTCCTAGGGTTCTAAAACTTCACACAGTGACAGAATATATATTGCAGATGTGCAGCGTTTCAGCTTGACCGACTAAAAATTGTCGAAATTACAGGGGTTTGGACTTAGACGAATTTGAGATAATTTGGGATATTTGTACAGCACAGAAAGATAACGCGTATACTGTGACGTTGTGAGGACCACGTTGTGTGTGTGAATAAGTAAGGGCAACGGTGTGAGAATGGCGTTGTGAGAAAGACGTTGTGAGAAAGATGTTGTTAGAAAGACGTTGTGAGAAAGACTTTGTGGGAAAGACGTTGGGGGAAAGACGTTCTGAGAAAGACTTTGTGAGAAAGACGTCGTGAGAAAGACGTTGTTAGAACGACGTTGTGAGAAATAAGTTGTGAGAAAGACTTTGTAAGATAGACGTTGTGAGAAAGACGTTGTGAGAAAGACGTTGTAAGAAAGATATTTCTATTGAAGTGCTTCTTTTAATATACGAATATCCTATATAAAGAATGTTTTGCATAGGCTGGGGGCTTTGCATCTCTGATGCCTATGTTTAACGTCATCTTGCTACGTCAACGCCTGAGTATTGACGCACTTTGGACGTGTAAACATGCCACGTCATAAAACATTTATCCTCAGGACGTCATTTATGACATCGCTAGGAAATATTATTTTTGACATCTTAGTAAAGTCCTAGTTGCGTACGCCAAAACGTCTTGATGAGGAAGTCATCTAGCATGAGAGCATTGCGTGTCATTAGCATTTATTTGCGGGCTTAGCTAAAACAAGTGAAAATTGATGTGTATTTTAAGTTATTTCTATAGATCTAAGATACTCAGTTTGATTAAGGTGCCTATCAAGTCAAAGATACTGCATTACATTCTGGTCAAGTTGAAAGACTTTGTGTTGGACTGTCTAGTTTGGACATTCTTATACGCTCTCGTAAAACGTTTCAAGCAATGAAAAATAGAAAGGGATAATATAATTTTTACAAAAGTAAAAAAAAAAAAAATGTTGGTTTTTCCCGATATGTAACATTGGTTATTACTCATTGAATGTTGGGTCCCATAATCCGATCACCTTACGATTCTTAGTCACCGTCATTTAACCTTCAATAAAAATATATTGTTCATTATTTGAAATTTTGCATTTAGTGAAAATTATTTACATATGTACACCTATACTCAAGAAAAAAAATCAAAATTGTTAAATGCTTGGCTACAAAGATATATCAATTCAAAGTCAATATTTCGCATTTTTCAAAGATTCCCAGGTCCCAGATTCCGATCGTCACGTCTATAAGTGTGGACTTCTAACAATTCTATGCAGAAGAGATATTTTGCAGTTTTTGGAAGTGACACCACTGTTGCTAAATTAATTATATTTCCTTTATTTGTTCATTCCTCTTTCTCAAATTTCTTAAATAGATAGAAGAGATACCAGACTTCTAGAATATATAACAATATTTCACATTTATGACCTAATTATGACCCTAGGTCGAAAAACGTTGCTGGGGACTTTCTTTTTTGTCCGCATTTAGACCATTTCTTATATCTAGTGGATGAAATAGAAATTCTACGTTTTAAATAAATGGAAAATTATTAGAGTATAACAGATTATTACAGATATTTGCTATAACTCTCTGAATGATATATCGGTCCATAAATACGACCAACTTACAATATGTAATATGTGTAAAAACTATTAAATGCATCTTCTTTAAAGTTTGACATACTGTTTTCATGTTTAGGCCACAACCCCAAATTTGGAGGTCTATAGAATTGGGGTGTCCGTCCGTCCGTTTTTCCGTCTAGCCGTCCAAATGTCCAAAAACCGTTGTTTTTCTAAATATGATCTTGTACGGGCTACAACTTTTGAATGGAGGGTCAAAGAGACTTGGTTGAAGGCTTAAATGAAAGGCCTCGGTGTGTAGAAGTGCTTTTCGACAATTTCGGCCAAGATCGACTAACGGAAGTTGGCTGAATTTGGCCGAAATGTAGAAAAAGCGTTTTTTCGAAATATGAGCTTGTACGGGCATGAACGTTTGAACGGAAGGCCATAGAGACTTCGCTATAGGCACAAATCAAAGGTCTTGTTGTGTAGATGTGCCTTTTAAGAGGTTTGTCGACCGGAAAAAAATGACTGAATTTCGGCTTAAATACTCAAAAGTTCTTTTTGAAACATGATCATATACGAAATATTCAATACCCCTTCGAATGGGGGGGGGGCGGCTGGGGCATTTTCGTGTTTCACAAATACTTCCTTGTAATTATCATATTGGTCTGTTTAACCGAGAACATTGCAATCATGAAACAATCATGTCACTTTTTTGTCTTTAAGTTTGGTATTTAAATGTGATAAACAAAATGATTTCGAAACATATTGCGTTAATAAATAAGTAAATATCTAAAAACATTTGTAAATGTTTTCGTCGTTTTCTGCGTCAGTATGTATACAATAGCAACATGAAATATCCCAAAATGAAATAAGGCTTCTTTCGTTGGACATGGCCAGAAACATATATGGTTAGTTGACCAAGCTAGATGCATCATTGACCTTTGTGCGCTATAATTTCCAGACAGTATCATTTTTATTCATGTGTGTAGTTTGCCTGAAACGTAAAAAATATGCATTTATCGTATGCTGCAATGTAAAATGATGAGTAATTGATTAGTAAATTAGTTTTCTCCGAGTTTTTTTTTAGAATTTCTCCGAATGTTTAGGTCGTGATAAGTTCAAAGAGAGTAGTGCTTGAAATGTCAGGAGTATGTTATACTGTTGCAAAAAATGTAATTTTTAATCGCTTGAACGCATGCTTGCACTATGTTTTTGTGCATGACTGTGGCAAATTATTCTATTGATTATGTACCACTTGTTAATTATGGGTCAATGTAGGCAAGGACAATTTAACTCACGATGGAACTATTGATCACAGCCAGCTTTATAAAAAATATGTGTAATACGAAAACTAAAAAAAAAATGTATAACTGTAACGTTTATCAAAGCAGCCTGTGTCTGTGCCGCCACTATGCTATTGCCGCCATTAGTTGTATAGTAGAAGGGCACCCCACGGCACATTTTTCAAAAAGTTGTGAAATCACTTTTAAACAACGTTACTAAGACGAACAACTACAATAAACTCCTTTTTGAAAATAAATGTTTTGCAAAAAGGTGTTCATTTGTTTTCCAAGCCAGCTGAGCTGTTCCTTCTTATCTTGCCAGCTTGGAGTAGAAAGGTAGCAACTTTTGCAAAAATTTAAATATCTAATAAAATTAATGATCTATCATAAATAATAAATAACATGTCAATAACATGTCAATAACATGTCAATTGCAAGCAATATCAATCAATTTGCAATTAATTATTCTCATAAATTAATACAAAATAAAGACATTATCAAAAAAGGTGTTCCTCAAACTGCTAAAATCTCCAAGCTAGAAAGAATTTTATCAAAATCTCGAAGCCAGCTGGGATTTGCTGAGAACACCTTTTTTAGGAACAGCTCGTGGGGTACTATTCATAGTAGAATCCCTGAATAGGTTGATTTTTCCTCTCCATGCACTTGAATGAATATCATTAATACCATTCCACAACTGTAAACTGTTATTTTAATATCTTCGATTTACAATGTTTCATTTATTGGATTAAATATTGAAATTGCAAGAGAGCGTACCAAAAGTACATGCGTGCGTATGTGTATGCGTCTGATTTGATGGTGCCTGATCGTATTTTCATATTCACACTCGGCAAGGGTCGTCCATAGTACGTCGTATTCGGACGTGACGTCGAGAGGACGACCTACTTTGGGCCCGTATGAAAGTTTTCCGGACGTCCTTTTACGTCCCGGCGTCCGTATAATGTAATTCGTACGTCAGAAACGGATGCGACGTCGATGCAACGTCTTTTCTACATCCGCGACGAATAAGAACGTCCGGAAAACTTTCATGCGGGCCCAATGTAGAGCGTCCGCTCAACGTCCGTGGACATCTTGCCGAGTGGGGCGATATTGAACCTCGGTTAATTCTGCTGAAAACAAAGCAAATGCACATATCATATGGTGTATACAAAAATGGCCACAGTACGAATAGATCGATCAGAAGTGTGTCCGGACCATGCGTTAAAACCATGCGTTAAAAACTACTGGTTTCACAGAGAAATATACCCCGCATTCTTTTACAAGCAACTCTAACCGTTAAGGGTTGTATAAACCTGAATTTAAAAGAACTCTGGATATTAATTTGATCCAGTTGTAAACCAGAAAAAGTTGCTCTAAAAAAGGTTATCCAAAAAAAGTTTGCTAACTCTTAACGACTGGAACCATTTGTTTTCTTAACAGAATACGTGGATACTAGTGTTGCGTCGAACGTAGATGTGTTTGCATTTAGTGATCTCACACTGCTGGCATCGTAATCGGCGTTTGTCCAAATAGGCGCGGCACTGTAATGGTACGGACATGCAATGGCGAAAATTGCGATCCTGCGAATAGCTACTTGATATATGACGGACTAAGAGCACAAACATGTTTACTGAGAAACCATAGTTCTAAGAAAAACTAATTTGATAGTTCCAGAGTTTGTATCGAATATCGAAAATGTTTGTTGCGAAAGACATATTCACAGTTGAATCAAAAACCTGTTTTTTGCATGCACTAAATACATGTATGTTAATGCTCTAAGCCGTTAATAAATATTTTTGCTGACTATTTTCATTCTTCGCAAAAGTTTCTTGCATAAATCTTTAAAATATAATATTGGTGCAAAATGAATGAGACAGGATGCTATTTCTTCCAGCGTTTCATTTTCGGTTTAGCCACAGTTACATGGTGTGGTTTATATTAAGCGTTTACTATCCGAAAAGGTAGGGAGATTGTTTCGATAATAGCCGTTTTACGCAACGTTAGGTAAAGTCACGCATAGGAAAAAGTTATGACCACGCCCTTCGGGCTTGGGCATTACTTTTCCCTATCCCTCGGGCCAATAACCATTTTGATTAGGACCCTTTGGTTATTATTCCATATGTAAAATTACACTTACATGTAGGCAACTATATTGAATGCTGTAGTTTATCATCTTGTATTACAACTTATATGATCACATTGTGGCACCGCCATACGTATGGTTTAATCGTATCAACATGCCTGTGCACATTTAATTTTTAAGAAAGTGAGCACTATATGGCTACAATATTGTTTCTAGATATGAACATTACATGTAATTATTAAGTTTCGAAAACAAGGGTAATATGACTAGGTTCTTTTCTTTGCCGACTTCTGTATGGCGCTGTTGTAAAGCTGCGATTGTACCAAATGACGTCGATGTCACGGCCCGTATGTCTGGACGTATTTTCAAATGCTTTCTTGCATGTAATCTTCCCCATCCCTTGGCTAAAGACTCTTGTATATAAGTTTGTAAGCTAGGAACAGTGTGAAACGGGACGTTACATGAGATGATTTTCACGAATTTAGTATTGTGTCTCTTTGCTTTTCTATCTTTTTGTATTTTTAGTGCTGATAAGAGTACACATATAAACGGTTAAAAAAACATATAAGATACATAGCAACCTTATCCTATAGGTAGCAATTTTCTTAACCTGCATTTTAAGTATATGAAAAGACCATGCTTTATTTTGATTGTTTTCTTTTCAAAACAGATTCACAATATAACAACAAATTTGTAACTCCTGTTCAAACAAAATATGTAGTTCTATATAAAATTATGTTTAAATGCATTTCTTAGACATGGATAAATATAATATAAGATATACCCAAAGTGTCTATCAGATTCATACCCTTTCGAGCTCTCAATGCACATTATATACATTCTCACATAATATTCACCATGAAATATCACATATTGTATACATGAATAAATATTTTTGTCACAATTGTATTTACATAATATTATTATCTTAGTGGCTAACCCTTCCGTGTGTCTGTACATAGGGATATATACAGATGTTTGAGCGTTCGTGAACTAAAACTAAGGGAAGAAAATATGATGACTTTTTAAAACATGCCATATTACTTAATCGCAAAAAGATATAGAAACTGTTAACTATTAACGCCGATTCAACTGTGGCTACTGAAAGTAATAAATATACATAACTGTACATCATAACAAAATAAATGGGAATCTATTTATTTTACCCTCGTTTTGTAATACACTGAGCATTCGACGCGAGCATATTTTTCATATTGCCCTCAAACAAGAAATATAATTGTAAAATTAGCTTGCATTTATGAGTTCATTATTGAAAGTCTCTTTTAGAATCTTCAAGCTATGAAAAGCCCCATCGGGCGACTATTCTATTTTTTTAGGGGACTCAGTACCATTGGATACATCTTGTGTGAAAGGCACACGCGTCTGAGTCAACGGTGAAAGCCATGCAGATTTGTGAGATCAATTTGCTACCATGGTCATGTATATCTCATAACATATTCAGTAAAAACAACGATGAGAACTGAACCTTGATTCGAGCTATGTGGTTCATTAGCGATAACACGATTACACTCTGTTTGCAGAAACTTATCTCCTCAATAGACTTTGGGATGTAATTATAACAAAGTATGTCAATACAGAAGCCACAACCATCGACACAACTTCATGCAACCTAAGATTTGAAGGTTTGCATGCTTAGTCAAATTTAAGGTGTTTTTGATATATTATATTGACGATAACTCATATGAATCCACATATTTAAACCAAATTAACGTATCGAACGCAATCTTAACTAATCGGTTTTTCCGACATTGTTTATTGGTACATTTGCCGAAACCTTAAACATGAGTTGTGATCTGGATGGATTTTAGAATAACTTCATTTAGTTGCTATATACATATTCAATTTTACTATAAAACATATTGGTCTTCAGTAGAGGCTTAAAACTTTACAATAAAGTATTATAAATGCATAATACATAAGGTTCTTCAACCTTCCAACTAGCAAAATCTCATTAAAAGGCTGCGGCCACATGAACAGCGTTTCTCTATAATGTATTTATATCTTATTTATACCTCGGCATTAATTGAGAAGGTAAGTGTGATTGAGAGAGAAATATTTGCTAGTTTTTTTTTTCTCACATTAAACCGTGCCCTTAGGCGCCATTAAATATGACATGATTAAAAAAAGTAGCATAAACCTATACTCTGTTCCCATTTTCCAAGAAAGGAAAGAAATACGGATCACAAATACATATATGGCAAAAAAAGATGCCCCAAGGATATGTTTACACTTTGTACCAAGAAATATGCCCTTATTCCCTGGCAAAGAACATCTTCTAGTCTTAACAGTGGCAAGAAAATGCATCATAGTTAATCTGATAGTGTATAATTTCTTCCTAACAAAAACAGTATCCCCTCATACCGACTAGTATTTTTTTCAATGTATATATTCACAGTATTTAAACACAGAAATATCACTAAAAATAGCAAAATAATATCCCTCATGTGGCAGCTTGAACAGTGTCTAAGGTATATCCCCTGTACTTTTTATAAATACACATCACATAACAATAACCCTCATGTGGCCGCTTGAACAGTGTTGGCCTTAGTGGTCGTCGTAACTGGTTGTCATAAGCAGGCGTCGCTGGAGTTCGACGGAATGACGTAGTGCGCGCACTGCAGCTGCTGCGAGCGCCGACACCCGCCAGACCCGTTGCTGTTCTGTGACGCCATCTTCGTGAACGTAAACCGTTGCACCGGAAGCGGCTGTACGTCGCGACACAGTATGGCCTTTTGAAAGCCCCGTCGAAAGTTAGCAGATAAGAAAGCGTACAGAACGGGATTCACAGCACTGTTTGCGTAACTAAATGCATGAGCGTATACTCGGAGTGTGATGTACTCTTTTTTGAATGTCTGGGGAAAGAAGTTGATCCACAGCCAGAATATATGTGATGGTAACCAGCATATGAAGAATACAATCACAACGACCACTATGAGTCGAGTCACTTTGCGCTTTCGCAGTATCGATTCCTTCATGCGCGGTCCTTCCGGTTGCTGCGTCAGCCACAGCTGGCGAACGATCATCATGCTCAGGCCGAATATAGCAATGAGAGGTATCAGGAAAAAGAAGATGAATAGCGACAAAAAGTATGTTTTCCTGTGCTTACCATGGTTCTCCCCACCCCAGTCGTCCGCGCATGCGCTTATGCCATAGGCCGGATGATATTGGGCACTGTATACAATAGGCATGGGCAGGGCGATGGCCAATGCTATGATCCAGATAACAACGCAAGCCACAAAGGCCACGTTGGGCGTGCGTAAATGCTTGGTTTCTATGGCGTGTGCCACTGCTAGGTAACGGTCGCCTGCCATGGCAACCAGGGTCAATATACTACCCGCCATGCTCGAGAATTGCACTAAATGAACCATTTTGCACATGAGATTGCCGAATGGCCAGTTTCCGTCATTTGTGGCATAGATGACAGAGTGAAATGGCACACAAAACAAAAGGAATAGCAAGTCGGCCACTGATAGGTTGAGGATGAAAAGATTGGTGGTGTTACGGAAGTGGTCCCTGTTCCGAATGACGACAATGAGCACAATGGTATTGCCAATGCATCCAAGGATGACGATTATGGTGAACAGCAGAGGCACGAGCACGCGTTGTAGCGTCACTTCATTCTCCTCGTAGTCGGCGAAATCGCTTATGTTATAATCGGCGTCGGAAAGGTCATGCGAGTAATCTAGAGTGGAATCGTCACTGGCCATGTTGCGCATTGCTCGCACTCACTCTTTTGACTGGCCGACTAGCGGAGGAAATATTATGTCTCAGGTTTGGCACTTTTGATGATCCTGGCACAAAGGGTTGTGTTTGACGTACGGAATTGTATTTGAGTATCAAATATGGATATAACCATATACTATGAAATATATAAGAACGATGTAATATTAATTACGGGCTATTGGTGTGTATCATTCTTGTTGCCGGTTGTGTGCACTTTATGTCCTCCATAATATCCATTATTATATTTTCCATTTGCGTAAGCGTCTATTTTTACAATTTCTTAAATGAAGTCATTTTCCTTCAGTGAACTCTATTTCATGTAAAAAAAGAGAGTTTCAATTCGAAATGCGATAGCATAAATCGTGAAAGAGCACTTGGCTAGATATTTACTCAAATTCAAAATGAGAACTTATTAGCGCAGAATAGGACCTAAAACTAAGATACTTTTGTATTTTTCAAGGTGACATGTGATGTTTAAGTCACTTGTTTTTAAGGTTGTAAATACAAAAACATACTGACATTTGAGTCCATGTCACCACTTCAATGGCTGTCGATGAGATATTTGACCTTTTGAAAAATGGAAACTATAGTAATTGTAGTCTGGTAGGTTTCCACAATAGAAGCCACGCATTAATAGTTTGCGTTGAATGGTTGGTAAAAAATGTAACCTGTTTATCTGTAATAACAGTTATGATGCTATAAATCCGCCAGCTATAATATGTCTTCGACTGTTTTCCTAGAAATAGCAATTACACTCAGGGTGCTGCGCAGTTGTAGTCCGCTTATTATATATTAAACATAATCTCTTTAAGTCTGAGACAAACATGGATTCGTTTCCCTAAGAAACAAATCGAATCTGTGTCACACCCGCCCAGTTGCCACGGGGGTTTTTAGAATAAGACTCCTTTATTGAGTTTCAATGTAATTGCATTTGAAACACCATTCTGTCGTGCTGCGTTGTAGTATTATCCGTAAGATCATAGAGACTTATGTCTCTTTCCATCACGCCATGCCAATAACAGCATCACCAGGGTATGACTCCAAGAGGAACTATTTCTTCTAAATTAGCTGCATTCAACTGTTTTTGACTAGGGAGACCTATTTTTGCAATAGAGTGAATAATCTTATTTGGTGACGATACAGTTGTGAGAGCACAGAAGTTTTCCCTTAAGAAGATGGGCTGCGGAGAAAGAATAAGTGGGTCACAACTTTTGGATGATTTCTCCGATAATTTGAATCAGCCGGAGAGGAAAGAGTCTTTTCATCTATTCAACAAACGATAATCAAGATAAGGATGTCACTTTGATTTTTAACGATTCCTCAAAACTCTATAGCTAGGACATCGGACCAAATCATATCCATTATGTTAACGTTTTCTCGCCCAGAACTTAGATGATATATTTTTGCACTAATGAAATGATATCCTTTTCTGATATTCGAACGCTATATAATAGTTGTCCATAACGACGTGAATTACAATTCAATGTAGTCCGCTCACTGATGTATATGTTATGTATATCAAACAATTGTTCTACTTTTATTTGTTTTTCTAGCTCCTGTTATCCACAATATCGCCTGTTGCCAGCGCCTAGCATTAAATCCCATCTAATGCCATTTGACCACTTTTCAAGCATCCTTTGCTGATGCCTTGTTTCTACACCACTTTATGTTGCGTTAATATCCAAGACGACACCCAACAGCGCCGGCGACCTCTTGACCAACGCAGGACTAATTCGCCGTCCGTCGTAGCTAATGCCGCTTCACCGCCGTAACTACCGGTGGCCAGCGCCGCACGTGAGAAAGGCGCTCTAAGCAGCAGGCAGGCGGGAATGAGATTGTGTCCTCCCTGTGTGACGGGTGCAGCGGGTCTTGGGGTGCAGAGTGGGGAGTGACGCTGTTTGGCGCTGTAGTTTAGATGAAGGGGCAGCAACAGCAGCAGATTTTATGGAGCTGATAAGACATTCATCATCTCTGGTGATTGGTGGTGTCACTGATTGGCCATAATGGAGAGACGACCTGCGCAACAGAAAGACAGAATGGGTTATGATTATGTGATATCAAATGTAGTCGTGAAGGGAGAAAAGATTATAAGTAAATAAGGCTCCTATTAGGGATTTTCAAATTGATTAATAATATAAACCACTGTCAAAGGCCACTAGTGAAGAAGCAGTAACCATGTTATCCAGAATCAATCGAGATTATTTCAGGTCATTTTTGCACTTCAACCGAATTTGGAAGGTTAACATTAATCATTATAGTGTATGCGAATCATCATATAACTTATATATGAATCCCCAGTTTCATTTACACTTGCCGAATTCGGAGACATGTTTTGTATTATGTATAAAGAGTTTCTTTATCACAAATAGGAAGGCACATTAACATTTAATCGCTTTAATGCCAAATGCTTTATTTGTTGCTATGGTGATCTCGCAATTAAGCGTTAGTACGTGGGTCTAAAGTATCTCAGCTGTAGGATCAACCGCATCCTCTCAAATTCTGTTCAAATGTGATATATTTCGCACTGGGAATTCCTCAAATAGATGTAACCTTTTGAATGTGTGCATGGCTTTGAAAAAAATCAGAAAACAAAAATCAAGACATGTAAAGACATCTCTTCATTTTTCAGCTAAATGTGTAAATGTGCCACACGCAAACTCTTTGATAATTAAATTTATTATCTTAAAATACTTGTCATCGTGGGCATTCTATACATTACAACGTGCTTATTTTGCCCAGTTAAATATTCACTTGTTTAATTGTGACATAAATCTAACCTTTTCCAAATGACAATGGCGTTTTTTATTTGTTGCTGGCATGTGACCTATTTGTATTTAATTTCACCGACTTTTATTACTTTTTGTTCTAAATCATATTAGTTTTCAATCTTAAACTTTCTTTTCAAAACCAATTTAACATCGGTTCAACTTACATAAAATGTAGAACATCATAGATGGATTACTAATCGAACCGGTTTTATTATTGTAATACTATCCATAGTGCATATTCGTAATGGGGTACCCATCACAAAAAAAAAGAATCGATTGGAAATAGTACATGGACATATCAAGATTCCTGCACGTAATATGCTATCGGCGAAGTTGATGGTACATAGTCATGACATTGAACGTTCTCCAGGGCCATCTCTAATTATGGTCAACAGGCTATATGTATGGAAGTACATGTATGGATATGTATATATACTTCTAAGACAGTATTACTAATTTTACTATTTCCAAAAAATATTACTTATCGAAACAAAGAAAAAAAATATTGAAATGGAAAGCCTTACTCGATTCAGGTCAAAATTAGCTTCTGTGAAAACGAAACTGAATAACAGATAAGACATATCAAGTGTTTAATGACTGGACCATTTTTCCTGCCCGGACTACAATAGGCCCTTACTCCCCCACTCGCCCTTACAAAGTCCACAAAGTCTTGGCCATGCAGCAGCCAGCACATAATCGCTCCTTGTCTTGGTGATGTATCAAGTTTCCGCTTGGAAGATGGCAGTTGTGGTGATTGCGCTGATGGATGGTGCTTCGCGGAGGAGGAGGCAAAAGATGGAGGACAGAGGGCCCTAAATGGTCAACTTGCAGCAGCCGACAAGGAGATTAAGTATAAGACGTGACAATATCACATAAAAGCAGAACAATACTACCGCTGATATATAAATAAAAATCAGTATAGACGTATAATATGAGCAAATTATGGAGAATGCATGTTTTTTTTCTCTCGCTAATATTTAAATTGATAGTACTGTTTTGTTATCTCGAAATTGCCTATTTGTTAAAACCCACAGTAAATGATGGTAACAAATGGTATTATTTCATAAGGTGGTAACATTTACTGGTTTTACATTTGACAGCTTATATACTGAGTAAATTAATGTTAATATTTAATTGCACGAGATTCGAATATCATTTTTATCGTATTTTTTATACCTGAGAAATCAATTTTATCTAAATTATATAAAGAGTGGCAACTATCCTTTTACTCATCAAAACGGATCGGTTCTAGAAAGCGGTGCGTCACTTAAACCATTCGAAACCAGTTTGCGCCCTGGTTCACCCTTAAGACACGGTCAAATACACTAATTCGTGTGAAGCAGCACCATCTTGACAGGGGAAGGATACCTCATATCTGTTAATACAATCGTCGCCTTAATGAGCAATCAGATACGACATTGCAGATGCGGATTCTATTTAATCAGATTATAATTGCTCATCTCTGTTTAATTACTAGCCATACGTGCGTCGCAAAAGACATCCTTCTTCGCGGGGAATCCATCTTGACGAGAAACTTGTAATGTTTCTCTGGCATTAAAAGGCTTGAAGGTAACTGCCATAATTGCCATACAAAGTGCGTCACACAATAATGATTATAAAAGCATCCTCTCATTTAGTGTGCTTCTTGTTATTAAGGATGTGTAATGATGCAGTTGATACATTTTGCATGAGTTTGTCCACTTGTTACTCATGGTGACCTGTATCCTTAACGTTAGCACAAAAAGTTGACAATGTTTGTAATTATACATTCTTTACATTTAGGGGGCACGGTACGGTGGCGTAGTTGGTAGAAGCGCTGGCCAGCCAAGCAAGCATGAATCTGAGGGACATGAGTTCGAATCCCCGCATGCCCCAGGATTCATGTCAAATATGCTAGCCCCTAGGGATTTA